>JBCAUG010022234.1:0-10641 GCA_038406175.1 Haplosyllis leylae
GTAACATTACCCCCCCCCCCGAAGAAAAAGACGCATGTCCTCCAGAAAACTTTTAAAAAAGTGTCACTGGTATCACTAATCCTAGAACCATGCTACAAGGGTATGTTGTAGTAATCAGGTTCACTATCCCAGGAGGTGACAATAGCAGTCCACCTGATTTTATGCTTGAAAGTTTTATTGCTGCAATTATAACAGTAAAGACAAGCCTATTTCTAGGATGTGTTTATTGTACAATATGCCGGGTTTCTTTTTCCACTAAGTGGTAGTCATGACTTCTAGACCTACACCCTCATTATGGCTGCCACATGTATGAATGTTTTAGTAACAACGGTTCACATGGGGCAGTCACCTCTGCGGGGATGCAGTGAGGCTATGTGCAAGAAGTTCTGAAAGCCCAAAAGTTCCCTATTATGTAATGTATTTGTGCACCATGGAATAAATAAACCAAGGAACATAATTCCTCGGGGTGGTGACATACTTTGCAATTCTAGCTCTCCTGATACAATAAAACATGGTAAGTATTTTAATCCATTTTTCGACATGAATATCAGGGGGTTTGATACAGGTTAATGTGGGTGCAGTAATATAGTCGAAATAATGAAAATACTCATTCTATACATGACATCATTCCTGAGGCTCCTGATTGGCTTACTCACTCAAGCACGCATACAACACGCTGATTGGCTAAAAATCATAAGAGTCTCTGGATCCCATTCACTTGAGCTTATCCTTGGTCATTCATAACAACTTAAGCTTAAAACACCCATATTTTGAGTGAATACAACTACCTTTTTGTACAACTTGTGACATAAACAATTTGGACTATGATTTTACTGATCAGCTGATTTGCTTATCAGTGACATCAATTCTATGCCAGCAGTCACCCTCATATTTAATTTGATTCTTCCACGCACTCTTCTATTTTGTTCTTTAAAGGCTAACAATAACTTCTTAATTTAGTTAGTAGTTTCGTTTATTTTGTGTTGTGCTTTTAAATGTGACTTAATTTTTTTTTATTTGGAATTGTACACTGTAATTTTCATTTTTGTGTTGTATTATTTTTCAATTTTTTCATTAAATATTATAATTTCAACGTGTAATTTTTTTGCAAACAATCCTTGTTAAGTGATAGAGTTTAGAAAGTGATTCTCTTGATTTACACAATAATTTCTCAAAATCAAATTCGCATGTGATGAGTTTTTCTTTGCGTACATGTTTGCAGAAATCTTGAGCAAATTCCTATTCACAAGCATATTTCCTTGACGTTTCCACAATTGTAAGATAATGAATGTATTTATCTAAATGTAATCGAGATATATGTGATATTCTTTCCTGGCAGCTGTCACAGTTGTTACCATAATTTTCAAGCCAAATTGTAGTTTAGTGGTAAGTTTTGATTCCGAAACGTTTAATGTCTTGTCAATACTTCAAGCGTATCTGTTTCAAACGTTTATTCGATGCAGTCTACGTTATTGCATTTTGCTTCAACACGGGTTGTATTCAGTATGGGATGCGGACCAAGCTGCCAGACAATTTCTTCTTCCATAACAGAATATTAATAGGAAAAATGTCACCACGAGTTGACTCAATATTCCACTTCCTTCCACTTGTTTGCTGACCCTTAGTCCATATTGGACCACTGGTCAACATGCATGTGGAAGCAAGAGGAATATTGAATCACTGACCAAATACACAACAATAAATTATACTGCTTTTGGTTGAAAAAATATGTCAAATTTTTTTATTACCAAATATTAGCTGATAGATTTGTATTAAACTTGAAATAGTGAAGCAAACTCAAGGTGCCTTTTTTCCTAGTGCTATTCTATCATTGATCATCAGGTCATACAATTTCTGCCAGGTACTAGGGTCCGCACTCCATACTGAATACTACCCGTGATACTGAATACTACACGTGTTCAAGGTGCACTCTCCATTTGCTTGTGTAGCAGACAAAGCAAACGTTTCTTATTCGTGCTTTTCCATATGTGGAGGGATTGATGTAGTCATAGCACGGGTTGTATTCAGATGGGGATACTGACCAATTGCCTAGAAAAATTCTATGACCTCATGACCATTAATAGGGTATCAACAGCAAAAATAAGTTTTTACACTTTTCAACTTTAATGCAAATCTATCAGCAAATATTTGGTAATCAACCGATTGAGCCATATGTTCGAATCCAAAATCAGTACAATTTATTGATGTATATTTGGCTTATGATTCAATATTCCACTTGATTCCTTTTGTTTCCTGACCAAAGTCCATATTGGGCTACTGGTCAGTAAGCAATTCTTTCAAATGGCATGTTGAATTATTAGCCAAATACCCAACCATAAACTATTCTGCTTTCGGGTGCAACAAAAAGGCTAATTTTTTTGATGACCAAATATTAGTTATCCCATCAATGGTCATGAAGTCCGAAGAAATTGTCTGGCACCTTGGTCAGCTTTCCCATCTGAATATAACCCGTGCATAGACTAGGTTTCATCACACATGGAACTGTACATGATACGTCAAAAGCAGGAAACACATTTGCAATATCTGAGAGGCCCTGTTGTTCACACCATTTAATCTGGCTTTTCTTTGCTAGATCTAGCCAATTTGTACGCGGATCTCCTGATGTCCAGCAATGCAACCAAGCCATTTTTTGTTTATAATCTCAATACATCCAATCATTCAAGTTTGTACAAGATAATTCATGTCAAATGCATGATTATTATTATTATTTGAGAGGAGAGGTATGCTCATGTTGTCAGGACACAAATGCTATGGAGAGTACTGAACCAAGGAGACCCCCCTGCTACTTGAGTTTAAGGATTGAGAACAGGTTTCACTGGTTTAAAACAATTTTTCTCCTGTAATTATTTTTATGATGGTAGGTCCAACGCAATGACTACTATTTGCAGGCATGACAGTAGTTACATATCATCGATCCTACCAAACTTACCAAATGATGGTTCACAATTGTGCATAATAGGAAATGAGATCCGACTGTGTTGAAATATTTCAATACACATAGATCTACTTTGTTTTTTACGATGTTAGTTGCAGCTTAATTAATGATAGATATCAAAATGTTACTGTGCATTGTTAATTTTAATCTGCTGAAGTGGGGCCGGTGTAGTAGATCTATCATTTACCGATCCCCCGTTTTAACTTGGCTCCCTCCTGAAAATAATGGGACCCCTCTCTTAAACTGAGGGCCAGAGGTCCAACTCTGCTAGATGTTCCCCTCAACACTTGAGCCCTTAGCTTAAGGCACCATTTCCCCTTCAACTTTCTCCCCTCATAAAAATGTTTTCAATTGTATATATAAAAACAATTGGAAACTTTTCTTGCAAATGATACACAATTAATCAGGAGTGATAATTCTTCCAAATAATTATAATAATTATTATATTTTTCACTTTTAGCACATTTTATATATTAATTACAATGTAAATTTTGACCTTTATCTATAAAAAGCACAGACATTCATCATATTAAATTTATTTTATTTTTCAGATAAGTTGATTAAATATACTAAAGTGTCATACATTATGTCTTTTAAAATAATTAATTGGAAGAAAATCAACATTTATGAAAGATGGGTCCCATTCACAACAGTCAAAATAGTCCAGGAGGGCCCTAAAAATGGGGGTCAGTTAAAATCACTACACCGGATTCAAAATGTGCCAGATGGTAAGCTCACTTCATTCCATTTGTTTATATTCACTAGATTACTAGATTTTAGGGGTGACCATTCTAAGGAGACTTCGGTTATGAGAAGGGCCATCTTAAGGTAAAATTTCACTGAAGAGTTCCACATGAGACCATATATGGCCATGCTAAAAAGATATGACTGTAATAAAGCTTTTCTATTGGGTCCAGCCACCGTATTGTAAAGCTAGTTATGGCAAATTTGGTGACATTTTAACAAGAGTTTTCGACATTAACATTTTACCCCGGTGGTGGCTGTGACTTGTTATTCCCTGCAGATAAAACGAAAGTTTGGTTGAGGTTCATTCTTAAATGCTCTACCCCCTCCCCCGAAATATGGCTGACACAGATTCCATTGACATACAAGAATAAAATAAAAAAGACTTAACAACATTCTGTCCTTTTGTGATATCAACTAACTGCAAAGTTTTCCTGGGGAAAACAACATCAACCACATCTAAGATCTGTTGTAAGTTATATCTTCTCTTATCAAATTACCAAGAACTAAGTACCAAGTTTACCTTAACCATACGGGTATCTCTAAACTACAGAAACTTGATTCTACGTAATTATTCTCGGTATTTCAAAATGTAGTAAAATTTATACGATTTTCATTTTTCATTCATCATCCTTTTTGACTTGTGGAAATAAATTGTTGAATTACAGATAATTTTCAGAAATTCCCACCAGAGATGAAAAATATTATTTTAGATAAGGTTATAGCAGGTAAGATTAGAACAAAAAAACTCAGACAATTATAAAAATTCCAGTTTAGGCTTAGGATACCTATGGTAGCCATGTTTGATCAATGGTCATGTTGTCGGCCATCTTGGATGCCAATCTTTACCAGAAATTACCAAAATGGTTATCATGACTCTATCATTCAGACTTGAGACTTGCAAAAAAACTGAACATCACTAAATTTTGAGTCAGCCTTGAACTTGAAAATGTCAGCCATCAGCTATCTTTACTCTTCTACACAATACAGAGACTTGCAACAAAAACCAAACACCACTAAATTTGGTTAATGTTTGACTTCAGCATATTGTTGGAAGGGAGGTATTACCAAAAACAATAAAACTGTTGACATAGGTTACCATACCAAGATTGAGAGCTACTCAAAGATGGCCATTTAAGTTTCCTGAGTTTTTCAGTGATTGGCTCATTCTGACCCAGGTTGGCTACAATATATAACCTTGACTTTAAATTTTTACATTTTGCTACTTTCAAGTAACATTTTTGAGTTTTCTGTGAAAAATGTTACGAAAGCCAGCTCGAACGTTCCCCTACACACAGACAGCAATACACAGACAAACAGATTGATTAGTGGCGCTCCACTGAGAGCAGTTGCGCGACTGAAATTTATAAACAAACAGTTTCTATGCTGAAAATATATTTTGGACAAAACTTACTGCCGGTAGTTGTCATAAAAAGCAAAGGAAAGAAAAATTTCACTTCAAATGGTTAAAATAGCAGGGATGTACAGAAGGATGTACCGCGCTGTAAAACACATACGCTTTGCAAAGTAGACTTAGAACATCATTGGATGGTGGGTGTGCCTCATTTAAAAGCAAAGTTTTCTTAAACTTATGAGATAAGAAATGGGGAACTGAATTCACTGTTAAACCTCAAAACACCTCCATATAATTATGTCACTTTTTAAGAAATATATAACTACGAGCCGAGTTTCTCTCAGAAAAGCTAAGCTATCCTTTCTCCACGTTTATTCTAGTTTAAAATAATTTCATTTAGGACTACTGGCAGGCTGCAAAATATTGACGATGTCCAAATCAACTGAACAAAGCTAAAGGTATGTGTGAAGATTTTCAGACAGTACCACTACATAGTCTCGTTATATTACAAGTTCAGATTGTTTGGAAAATTACTTGTCTTATGGTTTATGTTTGTACTAATCAAATCATTTATGTCCACGGTGGAGTGACCAGTAAATGTACAACCAACCCTTTTCACTTTAAAAACAGAATTTGGAACTGGAAATGATTTTATTTAAAGTGTATATAGATCTGTAAAACACCTGATAACCTTACAGCGGTATTTTGGAACGCGCTTAATTTTCATTTTTAGGATGGAATTGACTACATCCGATCTGTAAAGATATGGCAACATGTTTTATTGCATTAACACAGAAAACATGAAATTTCGAGACCAATTGAAATTTGCACGTAAAGCTTAGAATAATTCTGTAAAAAGGCTAAAGAATAACAAAAAAATACTGTCGGGCACATTGATCTACACATTAAATAAATGCTCAGTACATTGTGCAAAATATCAGCTGGAATATTGCTCGTGTTGAAACAGTTTGTTATAGAAACTCCACAGTTAAATCTTGTACCTACTCTTGAGTTGGTGGCATCCTTGCGTTACACTACCTATCAATGTTAAACAATATTATTTTAATTGATTTTGCAGATATGTTTTTGCTTTTCCAGGGGTACCCCAGTTTGGATTTTGCACTTCGGCTGCATAGGGGTCAAATCTCCAGAGAGACTTTGCATTCGAGTTTTTCACGATAATATCAAAGTTATATTATAAGCCTGGATTTACATCGACGGGTTTAGAGCACAAAAAATAAAGTTGGCTCTAGTGAGAGTTGAACTATTACAGAGTTAGAAGGCAGATGATTTTCAGACATGTGCTACTTGGGAGACCTTTAATTGAAGTCTATTTTATGCACTGTTTTTATGCACATTTTGGACTTAGATCATGTTTTGAGTCAACAGAGCATGACTTTATAAAGGTGTTAAGTAAGCAAGGATTTAGGAATGGTCAGTGTTGTGAGTTTAACTGGAGGCAACTTAATTTTTTGCTGAAAACTCCTCGATGTAAATTCAGGCTTAAATGTAAATTTGATGTTATTGTGAAAAACTCAATTGTTCAAGAACAGTTCTGCTACAATGTTTTCTTGCATTCCTGGAAGCATCCGGATCATCTTCTTCCTAAATGGTCAGTAAGGATTTAACTTCTTTTCCGACTATGGCTGTTAATTCAACTACAGAAACTAACACACAGGACACATTTCTTTTGGAGGCGGAAACCTACGTGACTTATAAACTGGCTAAATACATAGCCAAATACTGGTTTCCTATACTAATACCATTGGGATTAGTTGGTAACACTTTATCTTTTCTAGTGATGATCAGACCAAACAATAGGAGAATATCAACCTGCATTTACATGACAGCTATTAGTGTGAATGATAATGCAATGATGTGTATTGAAATTCATGCTTGGTTTCTTAGTGCCACTAATTTACATGAATGGCATTTGTGGGAATGTAAAACTGCTGCTTTTTTGGCTTTCTCTACTTTACAATGCGCAACATATTTAATCCTTGCCATGACTATTGATAAATACATAGCCATTAAATGGCCTCATAAAGCAGCTACATACAGTACCCCAGGAAGAGCCAAAATAATCATTGTGACCATTGTAACTTTTGTAGCTATGTATAATTTACCTCACTTCTTTATCACAACAGTACTGAAGGGAAACTGTTATGGTTATTCTGTTAAAAGTATCCTCACTAAAGTTTATTCCTGGTTCACTTTTGTTCTTAATGGAGTAATTCCTTTCACATTGTTAATTCACATCAATTATGTCATTGTTAAAACAGTAAGACAGAGTAGAAAAATGTTTGCAGGAAATGTTGGAACTAGACAAAAAGTAATGAAAAATGCTGAGAATCAGTTAACAACTATGTTACTTTTAATTGCTACGTTATTTTTGGTCCTTTTAATTCCGACTTACTTCAGATTTATCTATGCATCTTTCGTGAATTCAGATACCCCTTATAAATATGCCACTACTATGTTTATTTTTGAAATTAGTTACAAACTCTATGTGACCAACAGTGGAATAAATTTCTTCCTGTATTGTATCAGTGGGAAGAAGTTTCGCAATGATTTGAAGGAGATAGTTTCCTGCATAAGAAGGACAAATTCTTCCTTTGCAGAGTCAAGTGTCGACACACGCACCGTCGAGACAATGTCGTGATTTATATGTGTGATCATGTATACATTTCTAGCAATGTTGCACAGTAAACTTATTTGAACTGATTTGGAAAAGTATCCTTACTGCGTCGTTTAAAAACAGCTTACTGCTTGAATGTCGGGGGTTACCGATGATTTGAGTAGTGCTCAATGCGGCCAAGACGACATATTTTTTATTTAAAGGACAAGGGTAACTATGTGTGATTCTGAAAGTGTTAGATTAGTAATAATCTATTTTATAAAAAAAAATATTTGAACATTTACTCTTGTAATCGAATCATATATGTAGTATTTAAAATTAGAGGTTATGTGTATGTTAGCCAAAGTTTAAAAATGTTCATCAAGACAGGCTTAAATACGGAAGATTGTATCATTTGTGTGGTCTAATGTCTGTAACTAGCCTAGATAGTAAATGCCTGATCTGTAAAATATCACACAAAGTTCTTTGTAATTTGCTTTTCACAACCATCTAGACAGAAGATGTGAGACCTAAGCAGTGAGTGGTGACTAGAGTCGGGGGAACTTTGTTGAGGCTGAAGCATTCAAGTAAGAGGTAGTGGGTTCAAATACCACTTTTTACAAATTTTTATTTTACATTCTGTAGAATTCTACAGAATCTCACTGGGAAAAAAACTCAAATGGGATGGTTTTCAGAACATATTTATTGCAAAATGAACACTTTTGATTTAAATATTCACCTTTTTGATGTGCGATTCACCATTGTTCTAGTATTACTTATTTTGACTTGACCTACATTAAATTGAGATGGATGTTTCAGGCAAAAGTTACAACCCCATTGGAATGACTCGACAAGACTTTTCATTTGTACTGTCTCAAAATTCTTTTCCAGATTTATTTTATCTCATAGTGTGGTGGTTGGTCCATTAAACACTGTTTCATGTAATTTCTTTGTTTACTTTTCTTTTGTACTGCAGCATGTGAGTATGCAGTATGCAGCCCGCAGTATTTTTCACACAAACGTGATGTTTTATTTAATGTTGAGACCATGTTTCCCGAATTCATAATAAATACTTCTAATATCATAATGTCTTTACGTGGCACTGGCATTACAGTCAGGTATAGTATTTGCATTCCTGAACTTATTGTTTGCTATTTTGGCATTTAACAGTCTGATGGTTTTTCTGGAGGTCCTACTTTTATAGGGTGCGTCTCTCTTATATACTCAATGCCTAACCACCAGACTATCAGTGCTACTACACAAAGTAGTTCCAGTTGGGTGTTGGATGAATGTCAAAGGAGTGGAGCAATTTAGCACCATTTGGGGTTAAATAAGCTATTGGAACATGCTGTCTCAGTTTGTCACTGTTCTCATCTTAATAGGTCAGTAGTTATTGCTGTAGGTAAGGTGGGAGTTGTGCAAGAATACAGTCTTACATGTCAGATGGTGATTGGTTGAACACATCACTGGGTTTACTGATTGGCTACACAGGAGGGTGCATTTGTCACAATGATGTTGACTGTATAACCAGTGGGGAGTTAAACAGTTTAGCACATGGTTAGTGCATGATCAGTGCATTTGCACTTTGAGGAAGCAAGGTGGGAGTTGGCTGGTGGAGGATTGACATTATCTTGGTCATTGGAAGCCAAAAATGCACATGGTACACCTCCAACTCCTCATGCTCATGACTATCTTAATTCAACCTGTTACATTTAGTATTTGTTGTTCATCCTATAATGCATCTCCTGTCATGTATACTTCTTGGTCTTTGTGTAGCCTATGACATTTTTGGTAGCCAATATGGGGCCAGGAGTTTCTGCCTTGATGAAGTGCTAAATCAGTGAAACTATCAAAAGCAGTAAAAACGGTCCAATGTGTCAAAACTGCAAAACAATTTACTAAAAGTGCAAGAATCAAGTTTTTATCAAAAATGTCATTTTTGAGATCCAAGTGCAGCTCACTCTTCGGATTGGCACACCGAAATATTAACTCGCTAAGCCAAATAGTTCTCCTCCAATACACTGCAAATCACCAATTAGAATTCAACCCATGTTTCCAAATGAATTATGAGTATGTACTACACAATAGCACCTAATAAGCACCAAATAAATACATCATGGCGTCTCCGTCCCTCACATTGTGACATTACTAAGATTTAAACCTCTATTCTTAGACTTATTCACATTTGTGTTAATTGGTTTATATTATCTTCTCATCACACTTGAAACTATCAGTCCAAAAGAACCAGCACACAACTGTGGACAACTGTGGACAAGTATCATGGCTGCAGTTGTTGGACATACCAATTATTAGGCAAGACAACATCTGTAATTGGCCTAAATTTAAGATTATGCATTCTTTCTTTCTATTTCTTTTTTGCAACATTGCTGCTCATATTCCTTCTCTCCTCGCGCACCATAGTGGAAAGAAGACATTCTTAAAACTAACAATTTACTTCATAGTATATTCAGGGTTTGTAAAAATAGCCAAAATCTTTTTAAATCGTATATTGATGATAGCATAACAAATGCGTTGAGTTTATTGTTTTAATGATAAATATTTTGCGCTGGGTGCGTTTTGAGGAACAATTCTATTAAAATAGTCAAGATTAACATTCACTGTCGCAATAGAGTGGAAGAAACTCTCGACAAACTAGACACAGATTAGATGGGCGTGGCTGATTATATGAGTGAAAAATTTGTAGTTGAAACAGGCGAACATATTGTTCTGTTGGAAGTTGGAAAACTTTTCAGTTACTTTGAAACAGGATATATCACGGGTCGTATTCAGATTGGGATACTGACCTAGTGCCAAGTCCAAAATCTCCTGAACACGATCACCATAAAAATGAAATAGTGCAATTCAGTTTTTTCATGGCAATTTTTTCACATTATTTCCATAGTACAAGTACACAAGTTATGAGTATTAGATTATGAAGATAAATAAAAAAGTAAGCAAAACCAAACACTC
>JBCAUG010022245.1:0-10640 GCA_038406175.1 Haplosyllis leylae
GACTTCCACTGAACTTCAAATCAGAATTCTTTGCAACTGTCGCAAATGTCAGAATCACTTGAACCTCCTTCAGGGTGCAATAGGACTTCAAAGAGAACCAGGCGAACTTTCTCTCCCCACGAGTCGTAAATTATGAATAGGCTTGTTCCGTTACGAAAATGTCTAAAAATAAGAGTATTTATATGTAAGTTATAAACATTCACCGTCAAGACCATCGGGATAATATATTACTCTGAATCTCTTTTTGGACATTTTCAGCTGAGTAGTTGGAGTGTTATATCTTCCAGATAAATTCAGTTGACAAATTCGCTACTCTTCTTGACCAAAAAAGTACGGTTAAATTTGATAGATTTGGTGACTGTTGTTATTGTTATGGAGATTTGCTTGTTCAAAAAGGATCAAGAAGGAAACCTTATAATTTTATTCAGAGGGTGAAGTATTGATACCAAAGCTGATAAGAGGTTCGTCTGCCTCACATAAGGAACGGATTAAGTGTGGGAAAGCTTCTTACATCTGTGAGAATTTCAACTCCATCACTTCTCTACAAACCCCTTCACATCCATGCGAATTTCTATTACATCACTACAAACCTTTCTAGCCCATTAGCTTTCATTCAGAGATACGTGTTTTGGTTAATATAATGTAATAACAAAAACCAATTAAGGAAATTAGACATGTTTTCTATATTCAAAGTAAGAAAACTCAAATGGTGCAGTTTTAATTCTTCTTCGATTTAGATTGTACTTATGAGTTCAATTCATGTCTTTCTGGAGACCAGCTAGTATCAAGAATCCAAAACCCAGCTTTTCAGACGTTACTGCTGGCTCGTTAGAGTCAGCATAGAGATTGAGATGGGAGGGGTGGGGGGGGGGGTCACCGAAGATTTTGAGAGTGGGGGGGGTCACCGAAGATTTTGAGACAAGCATTTGGTACTTTTATGATGATCAGACCTATTTTACTGTGCAGCGATTGGTTTACCTACTAGATCTACTTTATTTCTGCATACTTTGTTTCTTAGAAACTTTTTTGGAGGAGATCAGGCCACTGGTTACTGCGTTTTAGACCTCAGGTATCAGTTACCGTGGATTTTAATTGACAAATTAGCAAGAATTAGCCAACATGTCCTGATGTGACACACATTATGCTACGTTGAAGCGATGGTCCTCGTCTTTTTATGCTGCCAATACTAAATACTAAGTGATACTTATGCTAATCACTTAGTGTAAAGTATTAATAAATGAGTTTTAAATATCGAGTATAATAATAGGTGTTTAATATCTAGATCTACCAGATACTTGGTCAGATGAGCTCACGTACACTGGACATATTGTGAATGAAATAGTTGTATTATAAGGTTAGAAACTTGCGTTAGAGGTAGAGTTGTAGGTTTGACATGAATATGTAACGCTTTGAATTTTAATATTCCTTTAACTTCTGTCGAGTTTCCGGGACTTTGTCTGCGGAGTACGCTTGAAGTTCTAAAGTTTCGAAATGTCTCGAGACATCAGCTTCCGGTTCTGTGAAGGTTTTGTTGACTTTGATAGTGTCTTTTAATAGTGAGCTTTCCCATTTCATTCACAATCCCTTATTCATTAAGATTTATTTTCGAATTGAGAATGAAAATTCTTTTTCAATAAGCGGGTTGCAAACAAAAAAGTTTTTACTGTACTACATTAATTTACGAAATTCCCCGAATTTGTTGAATTCAAAAACTCAATTACAGAGGTATAATAAAGGTAAATGCCACATTACAAGACGGATCTTACGCCTGTAATCTCTTTGGAAAGCCAGCTTTCAAAACAATTCAAGGGAGAAAGGCTAATATTTGTACCTTAGAAAATATCTGTTTCAGTCACTTAGGATCCAAACATGGTGCGTAAAGAGGAACGTTAATGATACAGACAAATAAAAGGGCAGTTCCCATGGCAACTCCATAACACCCACCGTTTAGCGTAAAAACAACTATTCCATTGAGATGAGATGACAAAGCAAGACAGATGACCTGATTTGTTCACCCAGAGTCTGGCATGTCAACATGCATCTCTTTTGAAAATTTACGTTGGAGCAGACATTTCCTTTGACAGTTAATTAGGCGTATACAGTGAATAGTATCATTTTCAGAATAACTTCTCGTAGCCGTTTCCTTTGATTACTTTTAAATTATCAAACTCTGGTTTCTGTACTTTCACTTCAATGCAGTAGTTTCGTAAACAAGTCAATTAAAAGGATCTGCTGAAAAGAGTTCCCTCGGAATTTTATACAAAGGCTCAAAGGTTGATACTTTTACCATTCTTATATCTGGTAATTACTTCTCAATGAAGCAGATTATAACTTGTATCTTCGAGTAAAATGATAAGCTTGACTGCTGACAACAGATGACTGTTTGAAGAACAATAACACGCAGGTAGATCAGTGACTTTAGATGTAGCGTCTTATTTCTGGCGTCCACTGTTAAGCGTCTGGACGCGGGGACAATCGACTTTTTCCTATTTTGAATTTAAAATTCGTCTAATTCATCTAATTAGAAAACAAAAAATAGTGTAATATTAAAAAAGCTTTTGTGAGATTTGAACCATGATCAACAGTCAGGCTAACCACTTAACCAAAGTGTCAACTGTGCATGAGAGACACAGAAAACCTTGCTATAGACTTCAGTCATGCTTGACTGGTTCTAGTTGAATTCATCTAATTAAACGAGTCTAATACAAAATAGGAAAAACACGATTAACCCGATTTTTTGTTGCTCTTTTTGTGAAAACGAAACGAAACTGTTGTGTTGTTTTTATACACCAGCCACTAAGCAGATCGAATTCACAGAAATACAGGAGGTAGATTAGACGCAAGAGCACCATAAGAATAATATTTCCTGCCATATGTACATTGACATCTTAATTTTAACGCCATATCCTTTTTCCGTAGAATTTCAGATCAATTCTAGTAATGGGAGGCATTTTGTAATGTATATTGCGATATATTTGTCTATCGAATGGAACTCGATCAAACTAAATGGTTTTCCTTCTGAAACATAGACCTTGCAATGAACCACAAACCCTGTTCGTAAAATGATGACGTCATGACGTCATTGTGTCGCATTCTGTTCACATCGCAAATACTTTGGTTCCTCCCTTATTCTACAGGGAATATCAGAACACTCATCGGCTCGTTCGTGACTATTCAATTTTGCTTCTGTAAAAGTTGGAATTTCACACTACTTGCCAGGATAAAGGATTGAAACGTACCTTTAATCTCGGACTACTCGTCCAGATGGATAAGTTGGAAGTTGGTGGATTGATTTTAACGTCTTCTCATTGTATATTTTCAGGTGAAGAAGATTCCACAAAAGTCTTGGGAGTGGTTACGGACGACGGTTTATTCGAGGGGAAAATCTCCACAAACGACGGAGACCAGTACGTCATAGCCCAGTCCAAACACCACTTCACTGATCCTCAACAATTCCATTCTGTGATATACCGACATTCCGACGTACACATACCCAGCCTGGAGGACACCAAGTGCAAGAGTGACGAAATCCACCACAGAATCAGAACTCTTCAGGAAGAGGAGGGACAAAAGAACAGGAAGTCTCCTCACAAGAGCTCTCGCCATCACACAAGGTTAAAGTCAAAAGGAAAAGGTTCGAGTGAAAAACATAAACAGAATATTGACAATGTAGCAACAGGGAGTATTTCTGAAAAGCTCTCACCAAATAGTGTTTCTTTTGATACTAGTCAATCACTTAATGAACTGTTGCAGGAAAAGCCCGAAATCCACAGCAACAAAAGTAGTGAACACACACGTTTCTATGACACGGTAGACAGTAATATAAATTTACCTGAATTTGGTAATAAAGATGTCATTGATAATACAATGGGTAAGTCATTATCAAATGTGTATGAATCTGACAGTGTTGGTGATCATAAACGTAAATATCCTGCTAAAAACCACAAAAGTGCTCAAAATCATCACCGTCATCATCATAATCATCACCACCACCAACATCACCATCAAGACAAAGTTGCTACAACAACACGCGAGTCAAAGAGTGAATTTCAAAGACTTATTGACGAGTATGGCGACCTGGAGAAATCCGCCAATGACATCATCAATCTGGATTTAGAGGAAATAGATATTTACACAAATGAGATAGGACATCACACTGACAAGGATAATTCTCGTCCGGAAAATGTAGATGCGAAGTCCAAACCTATTAGTTTACCCAGAGATACCCCATCCATATCCACCACGGATAAAAACACGTTCCGGAAGCCGCTAATGAGTGACGTCGAGCACAAAGACATGGATGACGGAACCGGAAGCCAAGGAAACCGACCACATCACAGACAGAAACGTACCATGATCGACCCAGCTAGAATCACCTGCAGTCTCTATCTGCAGGCTGATCACCTGTTTTTTCAGAAGTTCCATAGCAACGAAGAGACTGTGATAGAACAACTGACACAACATGTTCAAGGTGTCAATGAAATTTATGGAGCAATTGGTGAGTACCACCTTTCAACAGTCAATTTGTATGGCGTCCTGTTCAGAAATTACCAACTGTTCGGAGGTGTTTGAAGTATGCTTCGTGTGATGTTCATCTTGATTGATTTCATTGATAAATGGGCATTGTTAAAGGGCTGTTTACATGTAACGACACCGTCACCGACCCCATTCCCGTCACTGTCAAGTTTACATTGTGTTAATAGTGATGGACCGTTTGATGGACAAAATGGGTTCAAGACCCATTTTGCCCGTCAGACAGCCCATCACCATTGGCACAATTATAAAACTTGACGGTGACTGTGTCGTTACGTGTAAACAGACCTTAACACATATAAATATTAACTCTATGACCATTGTTGACAAAAAGAAAGATTCACATCGTTTGTTCACTGATATGTCTTAGCAGAAGCAGCCAACATAAATACACCGTATGTCATTTTACAGCGCGATTCACAAAGCTGTGAGGCCGCGAACCAGTATGGTGTTCAGGGGTGCGTACCCACCCTTGGCCCATACCCTCCATTCATGGCAATGGGGGATTTTAAGGAATAATACCAGGCAAATGGAGTATGGCCGTGAAGCCCTTGGCTCTGTGAATCGCGCTGTTAGCTCAATGGTTATGATGTGCTAACACTGGCCGTTATGCAATTTCTTGATAAGTGCGGATGCAGCAATTCTCATGAATCCCTTCATTTCTTATCAATTACTGATTCCACAGAAGGTGAATGGTCTCTTTGGTTGTGTTTGTGCTGAGCATTTTGCCCGATTTTAACCGTGAAGCTAATTATTTCCTTGTGTTCGGGGTTCTCACCAAAGTGCAGTTCGGGCTCACGCACAGTAATGTTATTTTACATAAATATCACAGACGTGAGATTATAGGTAACGACCTATGACTGTACATGTTTGACAATACGATTATCATGGGAAATCGATGCTCGTGATTCAGACATTGAGATAGTGAACTGGCAGTGATATCCGATGTTAAAGATCTTGAACTCCCGACATCAGATCAAGAACAAACAGATTTACACCACAGCTGTATGTTAGTGAAGTATTTTGAGATATTGATCAGAATTTTACGAGACATTGGTGGAGATTTCTTTCAGTTGTTGGTGTTTGCCTTCTTATTTGTGTGATGTGATGTTCAAGTTAGTTGATTGTGTTGCTAAATGAACATAGTCGTTGAGCTATTGTTTTTCTATTGGAGATGTAACTGCCATTGGCAATGGAATAGAGTGATAGCGTTTCTTTACTGGTATCAACCACACCACATCATGATGAAACTCATTGACTAG
This sequence comes from Haplosyllis leylae, assembly GCA_038406175.1. NCBI lineage: Eukaryota > Metazoa > Annelida > Polychaeta > Phyllodocida > Syllidae > Haplosyllis > Haplosyllis leylae. The sequence goes on from JBCAUG010022245.1 coordinate 5,796, forward strand.
ATAACATTTACTCATATCTTCTGGAAAGGTTTCCATCTAAAAAAAATATATTCTCTATCAATTTAGGAAATAATTACTGCTCAGTCATGGAAATATTCCTCGATGAACTTTTTAAAAATTTTCGATCAACATTAAAAACAAACTAAATTCCGACATTCAATCGTTTTTTTTTTAAATTTTGAAAGACGTAAGTAGCGATGGTTTAGCCGAACGGTTTACAGCACTGTGCTTGCGACACGGATAGTCGTGGGTTCGAGCCCCGAACCTCCACCAATGCTTGTGGACATGTCCGCAGGTATGTGGATCAAAAAGGCTCTGCTGCCATGCTAGGTATGTGGATCAAAAAGGCTCTGCTGCCATGCTGACCTCTATACAGTCAGTAGATGTCGCACCAGAGGTGAATCTGACTAGCATGCAGGCAAGAAAGCGTGCAAGTGAGACATCCACCCTGGCTTTGAAACCCAGGGCAGACGTCACCAGAAGTCCAAAACAGGGGTATCAGTGGCCCCACGAAAGGGACTTATGTCCCCCAAAATTTAAAAAAAAAAAGTAGCGACTTTAAGTGTCATAACAAAGGTAGTCCCTTTCCATGTATCATTAAGACTGACATGACGAATGAGAGGGCACCTCTTCCTCACAATGAAGGCAATAAAATATGATCAATCGGTGAAGAAGAAGAAAACAGACATTTCTATTCCCATCGAGGTGCGCCGCGGATCAATCATCATCACAGCTATTTAACCTGGTACAGCTGTCTGTCTCGGTGCTCCCGATATATATCACCAAACACTCGGGTTTTTTCTACATGATGAATCTTCCGTCTGATTAGATTAATTAGATGATACCAATGGTGCCAATGAACCTCGGGCTATTTGTTTGTAGTCCGTTTCACTTTCAATTAATTGTGTAGCATAATACAACAAGTATGCGATTTCCATTGAAGCATTAATTTTCAATAACCTCTTGTCTAAGTTAAATATGGTTTAGGACTTTTAATCTATTCTGTATCATTGTGTTTCTTGTTCATACCTCCGTGCATTAACACCACCATCTCCATGCGTTAAATCTTAGTATCTCCTTAATACACAAAATTTGTTTAAACACTGTGCAAACTAAGGTATCAATCTCCTTTTTCGGTCACCACATTTCATACCAGTAGGTTAACTCTTTCGGCCTAATGACATTCGAAAAATGGTGATTTTGAAGGTGGTCATGACATGGCTATGAATCTGGCTCCACCACCAAATGTTAGAGGTGCTATCTAGTCTGGACACATGTCTCTTCTGTGCCAAGGATACTTGAGCCCCTCAGTGTACTCCCTGGGACAAGGGATCAATTTATATCAGAAGCCACAGTGAGAAAAACAGGTCAGAGTGTGATTTGAGAGCACCTTTGTATGCCAGCTACTCAGTGAGTTATTAGATGACAAATACCTGAGTCTCCCAGATGATAATCACTTGTATTGTGTTACCATGAACACACTAGATGGCAGTTGTGTGGAAAAGAAAAGGCAGTATTCTCAATCAAATATCCATTTGTCTACCCATTTAGGGGAAAGAACATCCTTGGTGCTCTTTCCCTGAATTGGCAACCTGCCAGTTTTTCATACAGCCTGGAATTTTTCAATTAAAATGTGCAGAATGAGGTTTTGAATTGAATGGTACCATTGGGAGGTCTCTATGATAAATATTAAAGGAGCGAGACCCATTCAAATGTTATAAGGTATGAAAGTATCAAAAACATCCACTTCCAGGCTGAAAGAGTTAAAATATGAAAAATAAGATCTTAAACATTACATTTAATTGGTGCATCTGCATTAAACCGTGAAATGATGACGATGTACAGTGCAACTTTTTATGTAAATAAAATGATGAATAGTTCCAAATTTAATGCATTGTGATTGCTGTACTGTAGTCTGCTTACTTTTTCTTGTTTGTTTTTTTAAACATAGGTGGAACCATAGCCAAATTAGCTTACAGATCAAACAAAGATTTCAAGAATGGAGAACTCATCACAAAACATCATCGAGAAGGTTATGGGTACATCAGATTGAAAAGTTTTCCCAGAGACAAACTTAGCGAAATCTTGGAGTTTGTTCGTGACAATTGCGACTTGACCAGGAATGAGGATGGAAAGGCCTATATCCACACCACTGGACTTGGTGGAAGTCAGTTCCAAAAGAAAATTGAAGAAATCTTCAATGCCAAGTAGGGAAATGACTCATTCCCAGTAGAAGGTTACCTTCTGCAAAACTGAAATAAAACTTTTTTTCTGCATTTTGAAATAGAATTTGGGTAAAGGGTAACAGCTAAAGGGTTTCCCACTTCCCCTCCAACCACCAGTGGATCCATGATTTGGTTAAGGGGGGACGGGTAGATAAATTTTCTTAGACTCTCCTGATGTAGCGAAGCAGAGACATGCGAGTGAAGTTACAATGTTGGTGCATTTTAACTTAAAATATGTATCTTTGTGCTGTATATTCTGAGCACTTTTTGTTGAAAATCAAAAATATCAGGGAGTGTAAGAATTCCACAAAGGTGACTCGTGGGGGGGGGGACTGGATCAATACTCATGACATTAGGGCATAGTGACCTTTCTGCACTTGAACAAAAAGTGCCCAAAAATTGTAAAAATGACATCATGAACATAGTTCAAATGGTGTCTCGTGACGTTGTTAAATGACATCCAAAAATGATGTCACCAAAATGATGTCACATCATTCATTCTGTGTGTAAACAAATTCCAACCAATAAATGCAACTTAAAGTGGGCCTGCCTAATTATCATAAAACTGCCAAAGGTGTTAACAACTCCATGGACAGGATGTTACAAACCCCTTGAAGTAACCAATAAGGTGACTCTACGAGCCACCAATAATCTCAAAAATTCATGCACCCAAGATGGCTGACATCATATCCAAGTTGAAGATTGACCCAAAATTAGTAGTGTTGAGTTTTTGTTCCAAGCCTCTATGTTGACTCTATGAGTAATAAAAGCCATTTTTGTGATTTCTGGTAATGCTGGCATCCAAGATGGCTGACATCATATTCAAGTTGAAGATTGACCCAAAATTAGTAGTGTACAGTTTTTATTACAAGTCTTTATGTTGACTCTGTAAGTTATAAAAGTTATTTTTGTGATTTCTGGTCATGGTTGCCATCCAAGATGGACAACATCATATTCAAGTTGAAGATAGACCTTAAATTAGTAGTGTTCAGTTTTTGTTCCAAGTCTCTATGTTGACTCTATGAGTTCTGAAAGCCATTTTTGTAATTTCTGGTAATGGCTGCCATCCAACATGGCTGACAAATATAATTTTTAGTTTTTTCAAGTTTTTCCAGTTTCCTGATCTTCATTTCTATTGGATCAACAGTCATGCATGACCTTTCTGCACTTATGCATAGCCCAAATCCAAACCCGGGTTGTCAGGGGGAGTCCGCGCAACCGTCCCTCCCCCCCCATCCCCACCAACCCTTCCCCCCCCCCCCCGACAGACTCACGTTTTGCGAAGAACTATATTTCATATTGTAGGGTGAAGACCCACACAGAATTCGATTCATTTGTAAAAACTTTTCATAAATTGGGAACATCCACAGACGAAGAATCTCTCATTCTTCCTGTTTCTAATGAAGGAATAAAGGAAGGTAATAGACTCTTTAATTCATTACTGAAAGTGAAACTATGAACCACATACTTTGATATCATCTCATTTTGTACAAGGAAATATGGAGGGTTAAGACACATGTTAAAGGAATTTGCGTGCGATGGTTAAATAAGGGTTGTGAATACGTAATTTTTTGTTGCTTTGCTCTTTTATGTTACATTAGGAAAAGGCTTCTAGATTCTATTTTCATTTTTTTTGATGTTTGCACATTGTTCCTAGAAATTAGCGAGAATGTGCACAATACAAACAGGCTGTGGTTGTGAAACCTGAACATTCAAGTTTTTCACAAATAAGACAAATCTAATAATTTTGTACAAGATTGACATCAAGGATTTTTAAAAATGTTAAGGAAAAAAAGTTACCTCCAGTGGGAATCGAACTCACAATGATTTAAGAGTCCAATGCCTTGCCTACTGAGGTGATCTGTCATTGCTCGCAAGTCTGAGATATTTAGATCCTTGCAGTCATGCTCTATTGATTCTGGCCAAACAATCCAAGTCCAAAATGTCAAGTGGGAGATGAAATAAAATTCTGTTTAGAGATCTTCTAATAACACATACCAGGTAAGCACCGAAGACAGGGTATTAGACTCTTAAACCAGTGATTGTGAGTTTGGTTCCCACTGAAGGTAATTTTTATAAACGTTTTGAAACCCCTTATGTCAATATTGTACAATTATTACAATTATTATTGTACAATGTTAGATTTATCTTATTTGCAAACTCCTCGCCTTGTCAATTGTATTATATATTTGTTTCGTTTTCTGATTTTTGTTGCTCTCACAACAGGAATGGAACTTATTGGCCACTTAACTCATTTAAGATCAGCTATATTAGCACATTCAAAAGGGGAGCCTCTGAACAAAGAGAGAAATGATGATGAAGATGACGGCCAACTGTTTCCGTGTCTCCTGGTGATGTGCGGATCGGGAAACGCAATTTTGCAAGTAACCGCATCTGTACTCCTCCTTTTCCGTAAATTAGTGTGATTTTGGTGATTCAATTGCCTCACCAGCTGTCCAGAACATGTCGATTTAACGCGTTTCAATAAGCATTCAAATCAATTGTATTGGTGGGTCTAGGCGGAGGCGTGAGGGACGCGCGGCTCTGAAAGGGGCTAGAATCCCAAGTTGCGCAATACCATCAGAAAGATTAATGGTGCATATGATAAATGAGATTTATG
>JBCAUG010022256.1:0-10640 GCA_038406175.1 Haplosyllis leylae
AAAATTTGACCAAAAAAATATCCACCCAGTAGTAGTGAGTGCATCACAGATAGTCTCCTTGCGGAGACTAATAAGTGAGAGATTAAATGTGTGCTAACTTCCGAGTTTTCATATATATTCCTAAATTTCTGCCCAATCATGGCAGAATCCTGCCAGGATTCGGCAGAAAATTAGGAAGTATAGGAAAACTCTAATATCTCTTTACATTTATGTTAGCTTTCGTAAGCATTAAATTGATCAATCCCTTTCATTTCACACTATCACTAACGTACCACGTGCATCGAAACGGAAAGGTACAAATATTACCTTAATTTGAAATTGCATTTCAACGCATTGTGAAATTTACGTTGACATCCCCATGATAAAAATGGCAGCATGAGACTTGCAGGAGGAAAAGATAGTTTGTTCCTCTGAAAAAGATTAAGGGCTACCAGACTGCTCCAGGCAAAATTGATTTTCTTACATCTGTACTGTTTTCAACACAATTACTGGCAATAAGCTCTGGCATTTATTTCCTAATGGGATGTTATGAAGCAATGTGTTTGACAGACACAAGAGAAATCTCTTGAGGAAATTCAATCATAATTTTATTACTTTGCTTTGCCTATAAATTGGAAAGAGAAGCATGAGTGCTTTTGTTGGGTGGTTATCAAATTTGTTGATTCAAATGCACTGTCCATAAAATATCAATTCGCTCACTTCATTTTTCTCTTGTAAAATTGATGTTCTGCGTCAGATTGATTCTTCAGAGGATTTGAGGTTTCCTGATTTCTTTCCGCCATTACCGACCGCGTACGTAGTACGAGGGAAGGTAATATTTTCACTTTGTCTGTCTGTCCACTAGGGGGGAGGGTACCCAGATCATACACATAGCCAGGGGGCTCTGTGGGGGTCTGGCCCAGGGGTGGGGTGGTGAGGAACTAAGGCCCACAGCCGGGGCGACTAAAAATTGATCTGACGACATAAAATTTCCACGTCGTTGTCGCCATGTGCAAACGGTTTCTTACGGACTTCAATCCAAATTTAAGTCAGCATTACTAGAAATTATCAGTAAAAGGACGAGCGCCTTCTTGCGGATACTTTACACGTGCTACACATATCCCCCCATTAAATCACAATGCTCCAAACAAAACTTTTCCGTATTTGTTGACTGCAGCACTGCCAATACATCTTTTTGTGTTCTTGAATTCAATTAAGTTTAAAAATAGAGACGTGAATGCCCAGTCAAACGTTACCAGACAAAAGTCCAGCAAAATATTCACCATCTCGTCAAAAACGGTAACAACAACAACTCAGAATAATTACTTCAATTTACCGAGAAACAGCTGCAGCCGAAAAGTTCTCTAGTTGCAAATTAGTCAAAAGCTGCTTGATTTGTCCACTTAATGGTCAAAGATAACACTAATAGGAAGGCAGACGAAAAGACTCCTGACAATTTGGTTAATTAAACCACATGATATCTGGTCTATTAATTCAATTTGTCTTCAAGCTTCGTTTTCCCGTTTGTTTTTTTTCTTCTTGATTTGACCACTTTATGGTCAGGGATTAAGCTAATCTGCCGTTATCCCCTCACAGGTAAGTACGGATAGATGGATCGTAATTGCGCTAATCCAGGCAGAAGTTACCTGGGGAAATTAATTCAATTTGTAATTAGACACTTGGTTTGGTATCTAATTGTTCATTTGCAATAATCAACAAAGAACAGAAAGTTTTGCAGTAAATTTCGTCTTTTGTTTGTGAAGAAGTTGAAATTAAAACTCACGATTGAAATGACAACGTGAATTAAGTTTTTACCAAATTGAACAAAATTTAATGAACTCAGCAAATGCAAGGAATCTGAAACATTGGCGCATGAATTGAAGAATCCTGTCTGTTTCCCACGTCTCTTAATCTCTTGTACAAGAGTTTGTAGGTTCGAAATTAATTTTTCCAAAAAGGTTGCCACTGAATTCAGTGAAAAAGCCTTTGGGAAAAATTGAAATGTTCCTAATAAATTTCTTTGTTTACAGAAATGCAAAGATTTCAATTTGAAATAATACTATGTATTTCTGGAAATGTATTCTTTTGAAGCTAATTTGATCTAAGCAAGACAAAATTTTGACACCATATTCAAAATTGTCTTTCCATTTTTCATTTGTCAATTATAGTAATTTGAACAGAAAAAATTAACAGAAACGGTACCTACACTGTTCTTGCCTATCAAAACACGTCTTCAATTCTCAAGTAATAGACATAAATTTTACATTAATATTCGAGTTTTTCACGATAAGCAAACATGTCAGATCTGGCAATCTGAGAGAAATACATATCGTGAAGAACTAGATTGAGGATGTTTTGACCGACACAATATCAAATTATCTCATTCTTTGAAATATTATTTTTCCTGTCACTCATAGAAAATTCTTTAATATTTTTTCTCCTCGCATGTAAAGTTATAACTTAAAATTTTGCAGGGAAAAACAAAGAAAGAAAGAAATTGGCAAATTATAATAAATTAGACAGATACTACATCATCGAGAAAAAACCGATTACAAGTTTTCTCCTGTAATATTACATTTGGCCATTTTATTCAGATGTAAAAATTTTATCCGCGTAAGATGCGGCAATCTTAAACCTAATCTACCAACTCATTGGCAGTGTTGATATAAGTGATTTTCTTCTCTTTATAGAATTATGTAGTTCCTTTTCTTGGGACTGAGTGGATGAAGCCTCAAGAGAAATCCTCCTGCAAATCAAATTACTTAATATCTCCTGCAGGCTGAAATCAGATGCATCACTGCTTTTGTCAGGGTTAATATTCAATTTGGTAGATTTTTACAAATTTCCATAAGTAAGTTGGGACTGGAAGGGGGATGGCGGGGAGGGGTGGGTGGGATAGTGGGCGGGGAGGGGGTGATGACTGCAGCGCTACTCAGTCGTCTATTGTTACGTATAATTGCTGCCCCGCGCCGACTCCGCACGGACGGTCGGATGCCATGTGAAGAAGTTCAATCGATCACCATGGAATCTTCTAGTTAATTCACATCTGCGATGTTTGTCACAACAGCGACACAGATTATATTTCCAGTGTGATTATTGAATTAATGTTTTTGTGAGTGTCATGGTAATACGTTCAAGACAGTCAAGCCTAGGTTAAGTTAGTATTGAAAACTTTTGACAGGTTTTAACGGGCTTTCGTTCGGCAAAGGCCGCCCCACCAGAAGAACGTTGTACGTGTGAAAATATCCCAGTGATGATTTTACCGCTATCTTCTGCCCAGGAGTAACAATCGTAAGACATATTCATTTTATAAAAAAAATAAAAGAAAATTTAAGAGTACTTTTTAAAGATAACTTTTGGGGTTTAGTCTAAAAAAAACAACAAAAAAGCAATCGCTGCACAGGATTGACTTCATCATGCGTGTGCTCAGTTCATCAGCATTTTCGTCAATTTCCTTTTCGCTCATCAACTTTTGCGGAGACAAATGTCACTTAGAAGGGAGTAATAAGTTCCACTTGAAGACATCTGAGAATTACTCTGGCTCGAGGGGTTGAAGGCAAAAACTGCATTACAAATGGCAGATTGAATAAGAGCCCTTAACAGAAGCACTCATGCTTCTCTTTCCAATTTGTAGGCAAAGCAAAGTAATAAAATTATGATTGAATTTCCTCAAGAGATTTTCTCTTGTGTCTGTCAAACACATTGCTTCATAACATCCCATTAGGAAGTAAATGCCAGAGCTTATTGCCAGTAATTGTGTTGAAAACAGTGCAGATGTAAGAAAATCAATTTGGCCTCGAGCAGTCTGTTGGTATTAAATGTCTCCCCTGAAAAGGATGCCGTGGTCTTCCTACTTTTGGTACATGAAGATCTCTTGAAATAAAATTGGAATAATTTTATTAAAAAATTTTTAAAGCATTTTTGAAATGAGCAGTTAAAAATAACAATAATTTATACTAGTAAACACAAAAACTTCGGTAGTTGAAATGCGCATTATTCTTTATCAAACACGCATTTGACTTCCTCTTCAACTTTAACCGAAAGATCTGCATCAGAAATTACTGCGAATTATTCGACCGAGGCGTGATGTAATTTACAAATATTCACTGTTTTGATCTATTGTAAGATCTGTTGAACTTCCATAGATAAGCCTTAATGGTCACAACATTCTAACTGTAGTATGACTCAATTGGTTACCAGTAACTTCAAACTTTCTTCGGTCAAAAGGACAAGGTTTTATCATAGGACATTCTTGCATTGAAACATAGGTGATAGTAAGTTCCTTTCGGCTAGTTTCCACAGTTTTGTGGGTGGATCCTTTTTCTTTAATCACTGGTTAAGTTTACAACACAAATGCTTGGAAAAAAATATTGAATGTAGAATATTCTATTGTAATATTTCATGGTCGCCTTCATTACTCAAATAGAATAAGATAAATTGTAACTAGAATGATGCAGAGCCGAAGTGACCGAATGGGGAAGAGAATGGGCTCGAGCCCCACCAATGCTTCTAGATACATTTGCAAGTATGCGCATCAAAAAGCCTTGGCGCAATGCTGGCTGTCAAGGGGCTAGCAGGTGTCACACCAAAGATGAATCAAAGGGGAATCCATACATGCAGATAACAGAGAAAACAAGTTAGCATCCGCCCTGGCTTTAAAACCCATGGCAGATGTCACCAGAAGTTCAAAGCTGAAGCATTAGTGACGCCACAAAAAGGACATGTACCCTCCAAAAATTTACAAAAAAAAGAAAAAAAAGAAAAAAAAATAGAATGATTGAATTCAACATGTTTTCCCAAAAATTGTTTCATGGACACAGTTTGGCCAATAATAATGTTTCCTTTGGCGAAAACAATACCAACACTTCAATGATGAGAAACTCCAAAACAAAACAAATGAGATGTCGGGAAATCATTCTTGCCTGGGGGAACTGGGAGAGGATTTTTATGAAGAGTGACATTTATCGGTGAAATTGACGATTAACTCCTACCAAAGTACTGATGCATCTTATTTCACCCTACAGGAAAAACAGATAATACAATTACAGGATTGATTTCTCATGAGGCTGTATCAGAGTGGTCACAAAGTGTTTTTCCCTCACCTACCTCCCCGCTCCCTTAACACCACGCATGTATCATGAATGATCCAAGAGACCTACTAAATCTCAATCAGGTTTTGCACATACACAAAAAATTGGTAATATTTGAGTTTTCCTTAAATGTTTTCACTGAATTCAGTGCCAAAAATAATACCATTTGAAAAAATATGGCTGTACTTGAACCCACTACCTCCTGTGTGAGAGACAGAGATTCTACCACTGTGCTGCGGAGACATAGCTAACAGGGAAGACAGTTAAATTGATCCTAATTCATGCTTCAGTGATTTATCAAATTCTCTGAATTCCCTGAATTCAATGAAAGGTCTGCTCCATTTAGGGAAAACCCCATTGGTAAAAGAGGCTTTACTACGTGAAAATCAAAAGATTGCAGGTGTGCTTGTTTTTCTAAAAAATAAAACCATTTTATCTCTCATTTTTGTACAAAAAATGAAAAGTACTTTTCTAATATACTTGAGGATTGGACTAAAACCAGAAGCCAAGAGGTCCCCATTCAATCCTCACAACAAGAAACATCTTGTTATTAGCAACTTCGTCTTGTTCATGAAAACTCGGGTTGTGACATGAATTAAAGATGAGTCAATCAACGAAAACTTTTGCTGGATAAAAGGATTACTTCGACAAGAGATAAAAAGTGGAAATGAAAAAAATATAATATTACAGAAAAGTTAAGCTGTGGTGAATTTTCTAGATTCTACATAATTTGTAAAATATTTTGATAAAAACAGTATTTGAACCTGCTATCTCTCGTGTAAGAAACCAGCACGGTAATATAGCACCAGTTGGGCACAGGTAACAGAGCAAATCCTAATTCGTGCTTTATTGGTTTATCAGATTTTGCTGAACTCTCTGAATTTCTGTTTCATTTCGAGAAAACTCAAATAAGCCAACTAGCCCAGAAATGTTTAACGCCTAAACTTGTGTCACTTCAATGAAGTTGTACAAACAGATTTGAATCTGAACTCTTTTTGCCATTACCATCTGGAAATGTTCTAAAATAGATAAATAGCTTCTATTCGTGTATTATCCTAATAATACTCACTCTCAGCTGAAAGTTACTCGAGGGGTACTATCAACGGATAACACACTCATATTCGTTATTTTTCTATTTCTGAATTCATACTAATATTATATCCGGGACAAAGTACTGAAAATATTATTGCAGAATGGGATCCACAGAATGCAGTGCTGTATTTGCATGCAAATAAAGTGAACAATTCAAGAAAACGAAGCACCCTATCACTGGGGTTTAAGATGTCTTCGCCATAGTTAAATAACAGTTCCTATTGTGGGTGGGGAGAGGCTACACTTGGTTATCTAAAATCTGAGGTTACTTTTATTTGGAGGATTTAAAGTTAAAGTTAAACACCACTGAAGTGGAGGATTCCAGATCTGAGTTGACCAATTTCTCCTCTTGCACTCCCACACTATCACCACTAACAGAGGGCATCTCCTGGACAAATTTTACAACTACAGATTAAGCCTTCTTGATCACAGTGTGTCCGACCAATTTGAAAGACAAATACCATCCCGGATACAGAATAAGGAATAAGGAAGGGCTCGTTCACACTGTGCGACTTTTTCCAGTTGCGACTGCGATTCGTCTCATCGCAACAAATGGGTTCTATAGGATTCAGTGAAAGTGTTCACACTATGTGACTGTGACAACATCACCAGCTGCTATACAGCCCATTGTACACAAAAATAAATCGCAGTCGCAAACAGAAAAAACGCACAGTGTGGATAAGCCTTAATCCTGTACCTCTCGGACGTGTTAGAAAAGCATGACGTCCACAGGCCGCAGCAAGTAATTTAAGCTTCTTGCTTCTGTCACATCTCTGACAAAACTTACTGAAAATATTATGAAAACACCATTGACGCATAAATAGTTGAAAGTACTTATGAGTAAAAACATCATTTTTAGAAACTAGTTTAGAAACTCATCTCAATCCAGGATGTACCAATATTATGTTTGTATCTGTCATAACCCATGTTTGATTCCGCAATAATTGGCTGTTAAGGAAAATAAATGAAAGTCATGAGAATCCAACATTTGCTGGGAAATTGCTCCAAGATTATCTTTCAGATTTTCATCAATTTGGGGAATTGACTTAGGATTAGTTTTAACTGTTCAATTTTGTCCATCGCCTTCTGAGACACCCATGTTTGTGTGTCATAAACTGTTTCTTAAATTTCTGTAAAATTTTCAGCTTAGATATTTATGGTTTCTTAATTGGAACATGCTACCAAAGTTACAGTGGTTTCAGGTTTGCTGTAAGTAAAAATGTGCACGAAAACAAGCAAATGTTTTTTCACTTTTTTTGTAAATGCAAAAACGACCTTCGTAGAAACCACTTTTCGAACTGAACAAAAGATGTGTCTGGAAATGTGCGTGTCTTCAATGGAAGAGTGACTTTTTTAACTTAGAAAATTGAACAAATCTGAAGCCATAAAAATCACCAAAAGCCAACGATGAGTTGATACTAGTGGTAGTCAATAATAGAATTCAATCTAAATGAGCAACAGTAAATTCACTATGTCCAGTAATAAATGCTAAAAAAACCTAGCCATAGTGAATTTACATTGCCCGTTTGGATTGATTACCATTATTGACTACCACCCGTTTAAGATACAATTTTAAAACGGATAAACTAGAATAAAACTACCAAAAGAAACTACAATATTGGCAAAAGTAACAGCATGTGGAATTCTTCCTATTCCCAATTTGAGCACATGTTCTATCATTAATATGCGATGTAAACAGGACAGCTTGATAAAATTACCGCATTTGGACAATTTTCTCAATTAGAAGTGGAGTACAGCTGAGATTTAGGGAAATCATTCTCGCCTGGGGGGAACTGAGAGAGGATTTATATGAAGAGTGACATTTATCAGTGAAATTGACGATTAACTCCTACCAAAGTACTGATGCATCTTATTTCACCCTACAGGAAAAAACAGATAATACAATTACAGAATTGATTTCTCATGAGGTACCATCCATGTACATTACCACAAGGATGTTGTCTGAATAGAAATTCTCCTTTTCATAATATTTCTCATAAGTAAACAGGAAACTAGTACTATTGAGGAAAGTGGTACTTTTGTCGCAGAACTACGTAATACTTACTTGGGCATAAAAGATCTACAATTAGTTATGCAGTGCATCAAACTTTAGTAATTTCCTGTAAGATATTTAAACTGTTGTAAAAAATAGACACAATTGAAGTGCTTTAATAACAAACGCTTTTAACTGATGACTTCTTCAGAAATAAATAGTACATAATACATAAATTATTTTTACAGTTTTAACATTTGTTGTTTTTTCATTACTAGCTTTACTATAACTTATATTTACATTGGATCACAGTGAATTTTTCTTTTTTCTGTCATAGATAGTGCTGCTGTATGGTTTAAGAAGATGATTAAACCCAAAAGAAATGCTTTATTACAGACACACCTTTCTTGGCATGACCATATTTGGTCTCATGTGGAGCTCTTCAGTAAAATTTTAACATCAGAAGGCTCTCTCCAAGTCCTAATTGTACTAAGAATGAACACCCCAAAAGTTAGTAGTGTTAAAGACACAAAATATCTCCAAAGTCTGACAGAAAAATCAAGAAAATATTGGTCAAAAATTCACTAACAGCTGCCTGACAAAACTTGCGAAGAAATATTTGAAAATCAAGATATTATTAGCCAAATATTCAGGAACAACTATCACTGGAACTTGTGAACTTGCTTACTTGATGAAAAGTGAGAGCTTAGGTAATTGTATAAGTTGCTAATGGACAGTGTGAAGTTACTGACAACCAATTGAGTCATGGTGAAAGCTGGAATGCTATGACTTGATGGCTGACCATTAAGGTGTAAAGTGGCTGCATTACTCTAGGACATCCTGTCTTGATGACAGTTGGCTCTTGATGAAGCAAATAAACTTTTACTTAGTAGTTTTTTGTTTGAGCCATTCCATGTGTGTGAAGTGTAGTGAAGTTGTTTGAACACAAAAGATGTTGTCGCAAAGTCAAAGTTTATATTCAAAGAAACTGCAAATTATTTTCAGTCTGACTGCTAAGAGTTAGCTAATTCTTTTATCTGCCATTCTTGAGACCAAACTGAAAAGGCGAAAAGCCGAATTTTACCCCAATAAGATGACGTCATGATGAATGACGTCATACATCAACAAGCCAGTAAGTGAATTATTATTTTTTGGACATAATATTTTTGCCTGTTGATCTGCACCTCACCACGTCGCAGTTACTATTGAGTGCCACATTTTCAGCCTACAATCTCAACCATACCTTCTTCATTTGCTGAAAAATGACCAATAAAAGCTAAATAAGCAGTATCACTGTCAGACAACCTTTCCAAGTTGGGAACTTCTAAACTGATGAAGGAAATGAAGCAGGAACCTCCTAATGGGCTTTACTATCACATATCCTGACATATCAGGACTAATTGGGCTAATATTACTTCCTGCTAGCCAGATTAAAGCTACTGAAAATCCTACATTGGAGGTGCTAACCACTTAAATCTGAATCTGTGTGACCCCTACCCCTTTCCATACATTATATCAAAATTTGATACGAACTTTTTTCTCTGATAGTTCCCTGCAATTCCAACTGCATTTCTTCCACTTGAATTTAGTTCCCATTAAAAGTACAAGTAGAATGACAATGCTAACATTCTGATTGAAATCAACCAGTTCCTAATTTATTCTGTAAAATGGCCTGCCATATCTGGTCGGCAGCTGTACGAAGTCGTAAATGTGACTTGCCGCCATATCAATTCGCATCAAGATCAGAATTTTGCAAAATATCCAAGTAAAAACTTCACTTTTCAGCTCTCTTGAGTTTTGCCGCTTTAAAATTGTTTCTTACATTTGTCAAGTTATTTTGTTCCCAGTATTTGGAAATACTTAACGAAAGTAGTAATTAGTAATTGTATATTGAAAATTTTACTCAGGTATCTATTTCTATACTTGCAGCAGTACACAACTAATACCTGTATTTGTTAAAAGAGAAGGACAATATGTCAGAATATCAAGGAGTGAACAATTTCACTAGGTGACTCGTACCTCGCATTTCACATACAAAAGGCACCTCGCGTCTCGCGTACAAAAGGCACCTCGCGTACCTCGCATCTCACATACAAAAGGCACTTGGTGTTTCATGTACAAAAGGCACCTCATGTACCTCACGTACAAAAGGCACCTCATGTCTCACGTACAAAAGGCACCTCGCATCTCACATACAAAAGGCACCTCACATGAATGCCCCCCCCACCCCAATCCCCTCTCCCCACTGCCCCCCTCCCACCTTCTGTCTCAAGGTTCATTTCAACCTCGCGTCTCGCGTACAAAAGGCACCTCGCGTCTCGCATACAAAAGGCACCTCACGTGAATGCCCCCCTCCCCCACTGCCCCCCTCCCACCTTCCGTCTCAAGGTTTGTTTCAACCTCACATCTCGTGTACAAAAGGCACCTCATGTCTCACGTACAAAAGGCACCTCGTGTACAAAAGGCACCTCACGTGAATGCCCCCC
>JBCAUG010022267.1:0-10640 GCA_038406175.1 Haplosyllis leylae
TGAGTACCCCCCCCCTGTTAACAGACAGACACGTGTGAAAACATAACCTCCCTCCGTACTACGTACGCGGTCGGTAACAACCTCTCTGCAATACAAGAACGCCAACATTGAAATGTTATTCTGATATACCCCTTGATTTTTCATTTAACCTTTACTAACATCACATGGTACAAATAACCCACGAATAATATGCGTACCGCACAGTGACTCTTAACCTTTGAAGTCACTCCAACTCGACTGATTCAATATTACTTACCTATCAAGGAATACTGGTGCGTTTTCGTCTGACATGAGGTAGCGACAGAATCCATCTACAGTCAACCAGCCTGAAATGCATTAAGTAAAATTATGATGAAGAGAATTTAAGCATCAATATTATTCCAAAAATATGCAACGTTTCTGTAAAGGTCTACTTTTGAAGTGCACCTTTTTTGCAGTACTCGTCATCTGTCTCGTACGTGTCTATTAGTTGTTGTACACGATTTGCATTGAAAAAGGGGAACAAAATTTCATTTAGGCGAGGATCTCGCTGCTCCTGTAAAAAGAGAAAAGGTGAAATTCATCACATTGTATCATCGAAAGATACTTTATTTCCTCATGCAGAAAGAAACCCGAAGGGAATGCCTGACATTTTGTGCTATAAATTCCCGCAACATTCGATTACATCTGTAAAAAATTATAAAACAAGCAAGTCATACCTCATTGAAAAACTCTATTAATTGGTTTATTGTAAGGTACGGTTTATTCCTGGATCTGAAAGTGCAAATTAGGGAAAATGGCATGTAAAATATTACAAGATGTCGTATGGTCCACTTTGAATAATTTTAGTAAAATCTAGTTATTTTATGTTACTTACAACTTGTTGAAGAGATCTTCCAAGTCTGTTCTTGGGCAAATCTTGTGGTATAGTTCGTAGAATTTATCAAATGTGAACGACTCTGCATCGATCTCCTCATTCTGAAAAGCAAACGTTAGGGCATCGTACTTTGAAGGCAAAATCGAAACGGGGGATAGTAAATAGATATTACATGTTTCCTAAAGAAGAAGTGCTGATTTTAACTGACATTTTATTGATGGATCCTGTAAAATATCAGCTCAAATTTATATTCATATCCAGTTTTCAATTTAAATTATCACATCATCTGTCTGGTGTAGCGGTTCGTTTTGTGTTCACTCGAAATCGGTTCTTCCATTGCAGAAATGTTCTCCACAAAGTGGAGAAAATTGGAAACTTGATTTAATACTTCTGATATCTTTACGTTTCATTTTTTCTGCAGTAGTTTTGTTCAAGGCATATTTTCATCAGAATAGAAGTTGGTTTCTTTTTACGTTTTATACTTTTTCTGATATTGTACGTGAGCGTGAAGGGCTTCTGTCTGCTGCTAGAAGTTGGGATGTGAATAAAAATAGTTAGCTAATTACAAGAATTTCCCTTGTTTTTCCCCCAAGCCTGGAGATTCCTTCATATTTGATTACTTCAATATTATTTCATCCTTTAATGACATCACTTGTCTACATATCGACAGCCAGACATAGTCTATATTGGAATCACTCTCTTCATTCATATTCATGCAGAAGCCAATATCCTGAGAGACGCTCAGATTTTATCCTTGAGATGTGCTTCACCGAGCCTCTCAAGAAGTGCCTGTCGGAACCATGAACACGCAATAAGATTTCTTCATTCGGCTCAAGGTCCCCCGAGGCACACTAAGTTTGGCTGAATTCACTTGTTACATTCCTTCACTGATCAAAATTTCTCAGACATAACTTAAGTTCGATGATTGGCCCTATCAAATGTTTCAGTTAATTGGAGATTTAATTATTGTGCCTGTTGCGTTACAACACCTAAGGGAGTTGTTAAAATAATTAAGCACCCAAGACACAAACAGGGGCAAGAACAGATCCGTGACAAGTAGGTGAGACTTAGTTTTTCAAAGTAATTCAAAATCCGATTTTTTTTTTCCAAAACCCCTTCTCATTCCCAGACTTGATGAATCAGGTACGATTAAGCCATGTAGAGAATGAAGACATCTGCTACGAAGCAAAAATATGGCTCTCACACTATAACTATTGTTCAGTGTAAAAATGCCATTTCTTGTAAGTGCCTTTTACATAAATGGCATGCTCTCACGCTTAAGATATTTATATAATTTCGTTCCGTAATAAAAATGAACCGAACCCTAAACAGTTCTCCTGGGGGAGGATCCTTTAAATTTCTATCAATTTCCATTTTGGTTTACCTTAATTTTTTTAGAGGAATATTTTTACATACAATCAATAATTTCTATCCTAAAAATATGTCCTGTGGTGTTTGAAGTAGTTCTTTCTACAATTTCAGATTGGTGACGAATTAAGTCTTTAAACAAATGGTAATTCCATTCATGTGTAATATAATGGATGTATCAGCCTGCGCAGAGTTTGGAATAATGATAAGAAAACTGTTGAAAGCACATTGCTTTGTTGTCTTCTGTATTTGTGTGAAGCTGATGTTTCAAGGTTACGTAATTTAAAGGATTTAGACTTCTTCATAAGAACCCCCCCCGCCCTCCCGCTCCTTCCCAAGTTCCCAAAGTTTACTTTTTTGATCTCCCTTTTTCACTCAAACGTGGGTACTGAACTTCCTCGTGACGTCTATAGATGTTCCTAGATGTTCAACCGCAGACAACGGGAATAGTTAATCACCTTGCCACTTGGGAATCCTAGGTCTTTCAAACACTGCATCACCATCTTTTCTGTTTTGCCTGATGCAAACGTACGTGTTATGCTGAAATGAGAAGAGAAAAACAATACAAAGGCGTTTCATCATTCTTTCAATGACGACAACCTTTTCATCTAAGTGCACAATCGAAATGTCTTGTACGAGTGAACTCGGAAGAGCTGCTTAATAAACCTTTTTACTGACTGCTACCTATAGGTAAAGCAGTGCATTTTCGTTGGAGTATGCGACTATTTAATTTTACTACTATAGTTTTCTTTTCATAGGATATGACAGAAAATCATTTTCTAGATTCTGCCGTCGAAGCTACTGTAATATTCATTTTTTGCATGGAAATGGATTCAAAATTAAATTTCTCAGTGCTTTCTCTTGGATTGAACAAAATACAATGGTTTCGGCAGGCCCAGCAAAGAGAAAATGTTTGCGTCCTTTGAAAGAGTTGAATTATTCATAGTTGATTTTCTTTTATGTCTAGTAACTTCATCCAGGCTACAAACACTATTTCATTCAAATACAAAACATAGAACTCTTAGAACTCTGTGAAACCCATGGAAACTGCAGCACAGTAACGCAGGTGATAGTATTTCATATGTGCAGAACAATACGCAAGAGACATCATAACGTTCCTTCTAACATACACGTAAGATTTTTAAACTGCATGGGAAACTGAGCATTCTGTCGATACACAGCACTCACGTGTACCTGGGAATTGAAAGCTCCACACCCATGTACTTATCGATTTGCTATTTGAGTACCTGCCAAAGTCCTGCCATTACCATCTTCTCGCATTGCCATATATGGTAAAAATGTGCAAGATGTTTTCTGCTGCCATATTTTTCCTCCCCAAAAATAATCGAACTATTAATAATTTGTGAGGACATACCGAGGGGAGGGGGGGAGGGGTTGCAATTGCATGTGTTTTACACTCTCAGTTACTAAAGAGTGGGAAGTAATGAATAATACATTAAAACAATTCAGATTTAATAGTAAATAAATATTTATGGTTAATTTAACACAAGATATGTTAATCCCCACTTTTTTAAATAACAGCGATAAAAGCGGGTGATACGCTCATCTTTCAAAATCGGAAAACAAGTTGTAGAAACAACTTAAAACAATACAGTATCAAATCTTAACACAGAGTAAAAGCAAAGCTGCCTTCAGTTTTAACCTTTCACATCCTGACATCAAAGACACAATTTCACTTCACAAGATACTCGCACTTTGAGGAAAATCACTTGCGTTCTGTGTGTGTTACTTCAAAAAATTCACTTCAGTCTTCTCTTTCTTTTCGGAAATGTTAACCGTATATAATTTAATTTAGCTTTATTCAATTTGATGAAACCATGCAGTAACAATGCAAACTTTAAATTGAGAAAAGCCAAATTGAAAGTTGCAATGATAATGTTGAACAATCAAAGATGGATGTTAAAAGTTCACTAATAATACCCTCAGATCCTCTAACATCATTACAAACAGTTGTTTTTCTATCCTTTCTCGATAAATTGCGGAAAATCAAAAGTTCTATCGAATGTGCGAATTTACCATGAAATACATCTGCAGATTACTGCCTGCAGTGATATATTCTACAGCTGACCAATTATTTGACACAATGTAGAGACACTGGAAGCATCTTCAAGCCAGCTATAGATAGACCTACCACCCACCTATATCATACATCCCATATTAAGAAACAAATGTAAAAGCCCTCTTGAGTTTGATGTCAGCTGTGGACAGCTTCTCCGGGTGCCAACTGACGTCTTTCACAAATAGAATTTCCTTTTATGGAAATGATATGTCTAAAATTAATATGCTTTGTCACTCGGTATTTTTAGTCCTTTCTTCCACATGATTTCCCTTATCTTTTCAAAATACATGGTTCAAATAACTAATATCAGCAACAGGACTAACCACACTGACATTTTCATGCAAAACTAACTGACTCAACAGTAATTATCATGCCGAAAATATTTTTTCGGAAAAAGATATTAATTTGGTTAACTGCACCGTTACTACTCCCATGATATTGTAAATATATACAGATTTTATACCGGATTTGTTGTACAGTATTTATTAAAACCACCAGGTGAAAGAATGTTAAGGAAGCTGGTGCACGCAAGCCCTCTTTTTAACTTGAAATATGGGAAAATTATTGGAACGTCAAATGTCTTGTTTAACGTAACAAGACGACTGCGCTCCAGTATAACTTTCTCCAGATGAGTTAGTTTTCCTCTTTATACTTTCACTCTTTGATACCAGATTCCGTTGTTATATTGCAGTAATTTATTACAGAACTGTCTGTTCCGAATAGCTAAACGTTAAGGTAAAAACGGTTAACCATTGCGAATACATTTTTATAAAAGCTCTCTTTTGAATTTGATTTTTAGCCACCTCCTCATAATTTCCCTCCTTTTTTGCAAAACTATGTAAAAACTTATTCCTTTGCACAACGCTGTGTTTTGCAAGCAAGCCCTCTTTTGAAAAAATAAACACGAACAGATGAATATAGACACTACACTTACCTTCTGACTGGAATTTTCCCACTGGGATTTACCATGAAGCACAATTTCATCCAACTGAAAAGAAATATAACCGTAGGGTTTATTATATATCAGGTTTATGACGCCATAAGCAATCGTTTTAAACTTCTTTCAATGCCTTTTACACCGCTCACTTGAGAAGATATTGACAGCAACGAAGTTGGTAAATCAGGAGGAAACTTACTGTTTTTTGAGGCAGGTCATCGGACAAACATTGTTTGCTTTGATATTGTGTGTGACTCTTCGCAAACCGGATATCCATTCCTACAAAAATCCAGATAAAATATCTTACCCTTTCAGATACACGAACATTTTTTATTCAGATATTTGTAACTGCAGAAAATACAATCGTTGCATGCAAATGTGAGCATGTTTTGTTGGTTCATCTGAATTTTGAGATTTCGTACGTTTAATTCTGAGACACATACCTTTGCGGTTTTCTCGTCCGGAGCTACGAAGTTATTGTAAGTTGTGTTGACTAGATCAAGCCCCGAGCAGACAGTCACCGACCGGGTGTTCAAGTCTCCAGAGCCACGGGAGTCCAGTTCAGCACCAAGTCTGGGATCCTGCGACAAACGAAATGTCATTTATTTAATTAGAGTCTGCTAGGTCAATCGATTGAAAAGTTTTAATGTCTTAAAACTGTGCATCCATGCAACAGCACAGTTCCACGCAATTGCTTCAGTGACATGGCTGAAGGCCGCAACAATCAGTAAAAGCATGTTGGTCTGGAAACAAATAATTGTAATTTTGGGCAGCCAAAATTTAAAGCAAGGGATACTACCCGTAAATTGAATTAAAAAAAAATTTTTTTTTGGGAGAACGTAAGTTCTTTTTGTGGGGCCACTGGTACACCTGTTTTGGACTTCTGGTGACGTCTACCCTGGGTTTCAAAGTCAGGGTGGATCCCTCACTTGCATGCTTTCTCGCCTGTGTGCAATGGATTCCTCAGATTCACCTCTGGTGCGACATTTGCTGAACCGTAAATAGAAGTTACTGCTCTTCAATGACCGTCCACTTGACTCGGATCTAAAATTTGTGAGCTCAAATGTTTGTTTTGGAAAACATTTTTAGTGTATGCAATACCTTTATTACACATTACCAGCGTGACCACACAAGTCAATTATGTTATAAATACAAGGTTGACGATGAGACTCCACAATGGTAAATCTCAGCTCGGATCAGCAGCGTGAATAATCTGCTTCACCGGTGGGAACATACGTAGACACATTCCAAGCTAATGAAGCCCAAATGCCACAACACTCATCACCTCCATCGCTGGTAAATTGAAATTGATTTCTGGCTGAGACTACTGGTAAAGTGACAAGAGATCTATGCTATCTACATTTGGTACTCGACCGTATGGTCTCTACAAGGATTCTTTCGACATTCAATAGCCACGGCATGAAAAAGCGAACGATAGCTGTTTAAGGTTGAACTAACCCTAGATGCATTAACACCTACCACGAAGGACATTTATCAACATCTCACAATGGGAATGGCAGGGGTCATACAGCCATTTTGCGGGGGGCAAAGCAAAAAAAGCATAAAGTCATGGAAAAAGCATTTTTTGGCCCAAAAAAAGCACTTTTTAACACAAATTTTAAATATAAATGAAGATTTTTTTGCTGATTATTCTGACACTTTTCTTAATGTTGGCATTATTTCTGTATATTTTTATCATATCCAAAGAAATATATGCATATTAGTACACATAAAGAGTGAACTTTATGCCGAGCAATGCAAGGCTAAATTTTTTTTCAAAGAAATTAGTACAAAACAACAAATTTTGAAAGAAATTTGGCCTCTTTGTGTCCAAAAAAAAGCTCTTTTTTTTGCCAAAAAAAACACACACAAAAAAGCACTTTTCTGAAAAATACAGGGAAAAAAGCCACAAGTGTGAAAAAAAGCACATGTGCTTTTTAAAAGCACTTTGTACGACCCCTGGAATGGGGATATAAATGTCGACTTTATTGTCATTTGCTTATGTTTCTGACATTTCTTTTTATCTAATGACGGGGGCACAATCTGCCTTTTTGATTGGAGTACAGGGGCAGACAGCCAGTATGTTCTTAATATTCCACCTTAAAATAGCAACACTCGCCAGTGAATATTTTAAGAAAATATCCCCCTGCAAGTAAACATCATTTCTGAAAAATTTATGGTGGGAGGATATTTTCTTAAAATATTCACCAGCTGGTGAATATTGCTAAACCAAACTAGACTAGATCCAACAACATGGCCACAAAAACTTGTCATTACATAGGAAACTTGTCATTAGATAGGATCATCGTCCACTCATTTAGTTTGTGAATTTATCCTCACTTGGAAAGACTTTTTTTTTTAAAATTTACCTTGCCCTCCACAACTGATAATATTTCTTACCCTCTGGAACATATAACTGCTAAAACACTGCATCGTTAACAAGCAAACCTGGAATACGCTATACTGCAGTTTCAACGTTTTGCTTTGAACGAAATTTATCCCTTTCAGCACAATGGAGACAAGACCAGTGAAATGACCACACAAAAAGAACAATTTTAATGCTTAGAATACCAAATATCTCTTTCAGTGAGAATCCATTCGTTTAGACAGCCTTCGTTGTCATCCGTGAATGGGTGGTATCTTATAACATTTGTGTTCATTGCATGATTTCTGGGAAGGAATAGCATATTCTTGGTCAGAATTACATAGACAGAAATTTTAAATAATACTGCTACTTTATTTGTGAAGCTGATGCGAAATACATAAAATATCCGTCAAAGTAACGTGAGCAAGTACAAGTACAGATTGAGAAAATTAGTAGACAGCGATTCATTATTACATGAAATCGTTTCATCTTCTCAGTTGTAATAGTTGCACCACAAGCTCATTATCCACTGTTCTTTGAATATCAACCTAACGAGATCCTTTGCAATACTCTTGTGATAATCAATAATTGTAGCAACTTTTACCAAGGGGGAACATTGTTTGCTCACTCCTTGTGGTTGACAAGCAGGTAATTTCATACAATAGATAGTAACAACGCCCAGTGGTTCCTGTGAGTTGGACTGCAGGCCAAAGGCACCTAGGTTTTATACTCCCTATTTCCATTAGGAGTCGCAGTATCGACCTTCGTGTAGCCTCAAACTACACAGTATAGAATGCACTTTGCACCTTGGTATCAACGTTTGCTCTTCCAAGGAATTAAGTGATTTTTTTTTCGCGATCTTTAAGAATCACACAATATAAATGTCCCATCAACTATCATGCAATCTTTCATGACATCAATTTGAACCCTCATTTTTTTTTTTTCACAATGCACAACCATTTTAAGACATGTGTAACTCTTTCGGCCTCGAAGTGGAATTGTTGGTACTTTCATACCTTGGAGCACTTAAATGGCTCTAGCTCCTTTAATATCCTTTAATGGTACCATTCAATTCAAAACTAAATTCTACACACTTTTGGGTGAAAAATTCCAGGCTGCATAAAAAACTGGTGGGTAGACAAATGGGTAATTGATTGAGAATGCTGCCTTTTCTTTTCTACCCAATTGCCCTCTAGTGTGTTCACTGGTAACACACTACAAATGGTTATCATCTGGGAGACTCAGGTATTTGTCATCTAAAAACTCACTGAATAGCTGGCATACAAAGGTGCCCTGAAATCACTCTCTCACCCATTTTTCTGACTGTGGCTTCTCATATAAATTGACCTCTTGTCCCACTGAGTATACTGAGGGGCTCAAGTATCCTTGGCATATATGTCCAGACTAGATAGCACTTCTAATGTTTAAACAGTTATGCATTTAACATTTGGTCATAAAGCCAGATTCATAGCCCCTGTCATGACCACCTCCAAAATCATTACTTTTTCGAATGTCATTAGGCCGAAAGAGTCGACAAAGCAAAGGGCATTGCATTCGCAATCTAAATCTAAATCTGTAGTGCGAGCACACAAAAACCTGAGTTGAGTTACATAATTGATTTAAAAAGTGAACAAACTCTCTATTAAGATGACAATGCGATCATCAGTCACCACATTAACAATAAGAATTTGCAAGCCAAATGTACGCTACATGTCTACTTGGGCAGTGGAGGCGGGCAATGGCCTCGGGTTATTCACAAAGCCTTTATGCATGTAAAGGCTTTACCGACACTGGCTTTATGGAAGTTATCTCCAAGACAGGGAAGACTCTGTAGAGGAGCCAACAACAATGTGCAGCTGAACACTATTGATTCTACTTGCTGAATTGTCACTGCAAGAAGACATTACAGTAGTGTACAGCACGAATTAGGGCTACAAGATAACTTGGAAACCAAATTCCAGTCCATTATCAAACATCGTCGCATTTTCTTTGAATATAATTTCTGGTATTTGGCACAGCTACATTTTGATTTGTATGCCATGTTATTGGCGGCTTTCAACCGGTCACTAACTGCCATTTAAAGGAATCGGGGGAAATTGGCTTCCTTTCTTTAACAAATAGAAATGATTCATCATTCCCGTGGTGGACCTTGGGCACAAGCCTGAGTGACTTGTAGCTCAGTCCGGAGACATGCCTACTCTATTACCATAATCACCTTCCTGAATGTCCTCCGTCCCCTGATCCCGGCGCACAGCTTTCTTGTATTGTACTTTCCAAAGTAGCAGCTGCTCTCTACATGTGAAATATCTTCTAAAAATGTCTAATTGCTTAAGGTCAATCACCTATTCACTTCTTGTATCATCTGGAAGGTGGTGGGAATCAATTTGTACTAAAATGAGTAAAACAATTTATTTGTCTCCAGTGAAAGTTGTTCTTGAAGTCGCATAGAATCGGCTTCCATGAGTCAATGCTACGATCGGAGCGCCCCCCCCCCCAAACCCTTCAGATCTTAGAAATATGTCCTCGTAAGCAAACCATTTCTCAGCAGCTGCATTCCCATTTGCAATGAATCACGGATACAAAAATAAACAAGAATATAAAATGAATGTTTCAAAATATCCCTTTATGGATAAATATTTTACATTTAGCTGTAATATCACACGATGGAAATCGTGATTTTAATTTTTCACAGAAGTGTGTCAAATATATTCCAGGTTCGGGGAATATTTTGCATTTTCAGGCGGGATAATTGAATAATTTCTAGACTGCAAATATTTTCTTTGTTTCCTAAATTCAGCATGATATGTTCTGATTATATGTATCCACACGACCGCACAGGAATTACACAACTTATTCCGTTAAAGGCATTGATCACAAAACTCACTTAATCACTCGACAAGCTTCTCCACAGAAATAGGTTCACGAAAGTTACATCCTCCTGGAATTTTAATCCATCCTAATGTAAATGCTCAAAGACCTGGCAAACCGCTCTATGGCGTTTAATACCGTGTCTGAACTGATACAGGGATCCAAG
>JBCAUG010022278.1:0-10640 GCA_038406175.1 Haplosyllis leylae
GTTGCAGTGCTGCCATCTAATATGGGGCTAGTCACTTTTAATTGCAATATTACGATTCCGACCATATCCTCATCTGAATCGATTGGAATTGGTTGGGGCATTGCGAAATTGTACTGGTGCAGGAATGGTATCCATAACCGACTTACTGTAAAGTCAGTGCATAAAGGGAGGTGACTGCATGTACTGGTCATAGCATTGCAAACTTTTAATGCGGGGACGGGTCACACTGTAATAAAACAAAATATAAAATTAGTTCATCAAACTACAGATCTACTTTAAAGCCTTTGGTTGAGAAGTCTTAGTTATTTCTAGTTTTTTTTTATAGAATAAGTTTATGAATAATACATGTAGGAATTAACTTGTAAGGGAGAATTACTATGATAAATTGAGGTATATTGGTATATTACAGTTGAAAGATAGTTATATACAGGTCTAGCATAAACATCAAACGAATCAAAATGGGAAGTAACCATGTTCTTCATGAATTGTTTGGGAGGTCAAAGCAATTCACCAATCAACATAAAACAGGACAGTAATGCGAACTATGCTTCCAGTTTTGGACGTGAATATAGGAGAATATAGGAGTTTGGCATGCAAAGTATGATATTACCACAGACAGAGTGCCTCCTTTACACTGTGAAGGAAAGTTGTAGATTAATTATAGCAAGATATCTGACAACCTAATCTATGTTGAGAAATTCTTGATTCTTGTCATGTCGGAAGCCTTCAGTTCATTTATATATATGCAGACGCAATTATTATATTTTCAAATTCAATTTCTTAGTATCTTGTGTTTGCTCTTCAACAGGATTATTCGATTTAGCAAGAGGCCCCAAGTACAATCTCGATTCTAATGGAATGAGCCCATGACACTTGAATGAATTAATTTACTTTCTGCAGGTAGAAAAAATATGGAATCAAAAGTTCTGGATTAGATGTTGTTATTAATAGCACCCGTTCACCTCATTCACGGCTTAGCGACCTGTAAGGGTAGGACATTGAAAGCATAAATTGCCCAGTAAGGAAGAGTCCAAGAGTTCACCCAATCCAAAGGGCTCTGCAATGATTTATTCTAGGATCCACGTTTTCTCACCCACCAACATTTTTGGAAGTGTACTGCGTAGAAATGTTTTATTTTCTGATTTGGATGATTTTAATCAACGTTATAACGTTACCTCAAAAGTAACCGTGTTATTGTGAGGACTTAAAAAGGAATAAATGGAAAATCCATAATAAATGTTTAAATTTTCACAACTCCAGTAGCGTAATGACTTTTCAGCACTTTTCCCACGTCAGAGCTACAAATTATGACCATTTATTTTCATGGACCAGGAAATGGCGAAAAAGTAAAATGAAAGCGACAAGCAATGACTCTCTTCTGTGATAACAGGTGATGTTGTAGGGTTAATTGCAGTGTTGATTGTGTAATTATCTGTCCTTAGTTAATGTATTTCTGGGAATTGTCGACCCTGAGAAAGCTGATCAGCGAAAAGGTAAACTGAACAGACGTAAATGACACATATCTTTATCACATTTGCTAAAAGGTAGACAATTTCAACACCAATAATTTGGCATTCCCAGTAAGCAGAAGGATGAAGCTGAGTATTTTATAGCCACAAGATCTCTACATACTCTACATACTGTGATAATGGACGCATTGTAACCAATACTTGTCTAATATTCTGTTGACTTTAAAATTTAATGCGTACACCGAAATATAACATTTAAGAATATGTTTGCTCTTCCATTTGTCGTTTGTCTGTCTATCTGGCTAACCATACAAAGGGACCTTAAAAATATTCAATGCAACGTCAACGGACCTAATGATATCACACCCCTAACAAAGTTGGAGGTGTGAGCTGGTATTGTTTAAAATCTTACTGATACACGTGTTGAATGTTTACTTTTTAGGAACCCAGATTTCACTATTTGCGGTACAAGGAAACTCCTGCATTCAAACGTAATATGTGTAGATTTTATCTCACGTGACATTTTTAGATTTTATTCCATTGTGCGCATGGCTTGTGAATTATTATTTTACTGTTTGCTCAGCTGTTCTCAAATAAATACAGTCTAGATATATTTTGTAAAAAAAAATCTATATCTTAATTGTGAATGTCAAGTGCTGATTTCGATACAAAAATATTTTTTTTCAATGTTTTTGCAAATGTTCTTGGATAAATATTTGTAACATTTGTCCTGAATTGTTCAAAATCATATATGCCATTATTGACTTTACTGCGTTACATGAAAAGAAAATTTTACTGAATGAAAAAAAAAAAATTTGAATGCAAAAATATGTAGACAGTTACAATTATTGAGGTATCTTATTCTCACATTTCCCTGACGTTTAACAATAAATACTTCACCAGAAGAAGCCTTTTATGAAATGAACCTTTCCTGTTGGACTTCTGAGGGAAGCAGACTCATGACTGCTGTGCCAACCAAACTGTGAAGAGCATGGTAATATTGTGAGTTACTGTGTAAGAAAACGCCCCTATTTTCTTCTTTCCCATAGTGGCCTTTCAGCAGAAGATGGGACAACGATTGCCAAGATTCTGGAAATAACAATCGACAGATTGGCAAGACACGTCTGCAAAACACATCTTGGAAAGACATGTACATTTGTCAGTACATTGAACTTTGTCCAAAATAGGACTCATTTACAACAGATTCAGAGAAGTTCACGTGTTGTGGTTGAAAGGAATCAATCTTTTTCCTGTGTGGAAGATATTTTGTCTGATTGGACTGATTAGTCTGAAACCAGATGTAACTATTGGGACGTGTTACAGTTGAAACAAATCAACTTTTATCCCATTCGGAAGATATTGAAGAAATTGCATAATCATGTCTGGATTACAGTTGCATTTGAAACAAATCAACTTTCTTCTTAGTGTCTGTTACATACAATATCTCTTTGAAACCTAATTTATTTCTAGTATTTTGAAAACACAATAGCCTGTGGCAACGTGTACATACTCGGTTCTATTTCAATTTTATAAGATTGAAGAAATTGTACAATGATAGCGGAAAACGTTGACAAAATATTGCAATATTTATTGTGGTAATAAAGTCTGAAACTACATGCTCTAGATTGTGATGTATCTATAAAGGCGAAATATGAGAACACGTGGCAGATATCTGAAGTCTGACGATTATACTTTCTCATAAAATAAATCGAGCCTGTATTTCATAGAGAAAAGAAAATTAAAACGATCTCAACCTTCTGCCTGTAAGATATTCCCTCCCACACAACTTACACGGATTTGATGCTGTGAAAAATAATAAAAGCAGTTTGCTCCTTTTTATGTTATCGCTACAAAATGACGGAGGAAAGTTTCAAACCTGGAAACATCATCACCTTAGGGCGAAGTATGGTGGACTACATGCAATTGGTATACATTCATAATAGAAATTTCGACATTGCATAGATCTATTTGGGACCAACACGACATGTCCAAATTTTTGCTGTAATTTATACTAGAGTAAGGCTCTATTTTACTCCCGACTTTCAATTGTCTACATATTGATGATAAACTATATTACTATATGCTCTTCTTCTAAACATATAAATGACGCTATGATATTTGGTTATTCGATTGACTGGGGAAATGAAATAAAGAGCATTGACAATTCCTGATGATGCTTGTCACTCAGCCTATCAAAACAATCTGTCTCTTGTCATTTATTGGCCTTGAAAATGAGGCAATTAATATCATAATGCTTCTACCGCCTGCGGAAATTTCATACCAATTCCCCTACCTTTGTCATTTAAAAAAAAGTAATGAGTTAAGTAAGAACAAATTGACAAGCAAAGTTTACTCTTTGTAGTTTTAGGGTTGCTTTCCTTCGAAGTTTTTCTTCAAAGAAAGATTCAACTTTAGCTCAAGATTCTGAGTGCATAAAAATAGACAGCTCACAGCCCATAATGGGCACTCAGGTTCGGTCCCTTTGAAAATTGCTGAATTGAGGAGCTTAGCTTTGTACCTACCTTGTCATTGTAGTTTCGATAATGCCAGACTTTCTGAAGTGGTCGTCATGTTTGTAAGTGGCACTACAATGTGCATTCACCTCCATCAGGCGCCGCGAGACAGCCAAAATCTGAACAAAGTGGCATAATTTACCAAGAAATCAGAAAATCAGAATAATGGACACTCATCTCGTATACTGGCGATTACAAACTTCTGCATTTGTACCTATTACTGTTTGAAATGTCTGTGGAGATCTTGGTGGTATCATTAGGGGTTTATGATTGCCGTGTAAAGGATGCTTGGATGGCAGTTAAAGGCTTAAGCCAGCATACCTCACAATAGTTTTTGACTGCTCTTCTGTCGAAGACGTACCATCTGTATAACACACATATCACAAAAATATTTGCAAAAAGACAAAGAATTTATTTTATTTTATTTGATCTTGATATCAAATAACCTTAACTTTGTAGAAAGAAGTAAAGGTTAGGTAAAATATGACATTTTGTTCTCCTGACCTTGACCTGAACATAAATATGGACAGACTGTATTAGTATATTGAAAATGATGTTCCTAATTGTGGTGGTTGAAAAGTTATAGCCTGAAAAGTCAGACTCACGGACAGACAGACAGACAGACAGACACACACACACAGATCTGACTGAAATTATTACCTGCCCCACGTGGATACAATCAATCTGCGCTCTTCTTTTAAACTCCCAAACTTTGCCAAAATTCAAATGTATATTCTTCAAATAAGAGCTCACCAGGCAGTTGAAATTTCATTTAATTTGATGACTTATATCGTCTAAATCTCACAATTTTAGAAGAACAAATTAGCTGAGCGTTAAAACCAGTAAGTTACAAAGGTTCAAAGTTACACAAAACGGAAAAATCTGTTAAAAAGATGTACACAACAGTCAGAATCCCATATTTCTTCAGACCTTCATAACGATCATGTTGCCATCACGAAACCTGAGATATGTTCAGAAGTCAGAAAAGTAGCTGTTCTGCGATCATATATTTGTAACTAAATATTTCTAAACTTACTGCCATCGGTTTCAGAGACTAAATACAACCATAATCTTTACGATTCACGTGTTTATTGAATCACCGATAGCTGTGAACTTCAAGGAAATTGTCTAATATTCCAAAATGGTAAAATATAGATAGTTCCTTCCAATCAAAATTAATTTTGGAATTATTTATTAAGGAGGGTATACATTTTGTGGAATCTTAAGTTATGATTGTCCATTTCAACAGAGACAACAGAGAGGGTAGATTTCAGGGAATATTTGCTTTGTTCCTTGATATTGCAATGCACGGAAAGTTAGTAACAATAACTACTGTAATTACTCCATTTATGCTGATAATAGAACGTTTTCCCGTCACTGGGTTATGATTAGGAATTTAGTAATTTTAATCAACAAAAACTACCACATGAACATACGACTAAGTCAGTACAAATTCTGGATCTGGTTGCACGCGAGATATCCTGTATTGGTGTTTCTCCTTAAATAGATGATGACAAATTAGACGGGCATAGCGTCTGTTTAAGCCTATCTCTGAATAATTTGCTTCCGATAATGTGCAGGTAGCAATTAATCGCAAATCCGGCTGTGTACAAAGTATCAGTGACTTGTTCCGTTGTCCTTAAATTAAAATTAATGTTAAAGCCATTAATATGGAAAGTGTAGAGAATCTAGGTAATTAACCAAGGTAAGTACAAGAGAACATAACTTGTTGATATTATTATTAAAATAGCTGTTAGCTGTTTGTTAACCTCCTGATGGTTGACTTGCCCAAGGATGTAGTTCTCTTTATGGAACTTGTAAATTACACACATATTGAGGAGTGCTATGAAACAAACAGGGATCAGTCGTAAGACTATCCATTCAGACAATATAAAAACGTCTACAACATCACGCCAGTGACAGTACATACTAAAGTCTGTGTTTTCACCCAAATCGACTGAAAGATAATGAAACGACGTTATCGATCCTGAAATGACCAAAAATAATAACACACATATCAGTTTGGTTCGGCCAATGGTACGCATTTGTTTCACTCGTAACGGCCTGTAAACTGCGAAAAATCTTTCTACGGAGAAGAATAATATAGGTTAAATTCCACAGATAGAACAACAACTTAAACAGAATACTGCTGTGATTAGCAATGTCCAGTTGAACATTTTTAAAGTGGAAACACTTTAAGTCGGTAAGGTCAAGAAGAAGTAGGCTGCTTGACAAGTACGTTGAATCGGACACAGCCAGTAATAAAATATACACACTTGATGAATGGTTCTTCATGGTCTTCAGGACAACATCAAGGTTTATGGTGTTTCCCAGGACTTCAAAAACAGCTAAAATAAGGCAGATGTACAAGCATATCCTCGTTGTGAAGATAAATTCCTGGTTGTCATCCCCAAATACGATTTTGCATTCTGGGTCACCGGAATGGCTGTGGCTTGTTGAATTCAAAGAGTCAACACTAAATTCTCCTGACAAATTCCTCCATTTCTCTGCTGTCGTCTGAAGAGTGTTGGATTTTCCTTGCTCTTCTGAAAGGAAAAAATGCAAAGGGAGTGAGCAAAAATTCGATAAAGGCAACACTGAAGAAATATAAAGGTTGTTTAGAAAAATTAAATCTGTTAATTTGTGTAAAATTGCAAGTAAGCCTTCTGTTAGTGCCCATTTGGAATTGGTTTTCACATGAACATGGTAAGTTTACAACGACAAAATTTAGTAGGTTACCGTACTGTCTTCTCCCGAAGCACATATAGAGTTAAGTAAACATCAGAAAACACACTTTGTTCTTCTCTTTTAGAGCTTCTTTAGTGGGGTGTCAATTAATACAGCAGATAAAGAAATGTTCAGATGAAACTGAAATTGAGCTTATTTATTGCTATTTTGTGCACCTTATTGTGAAAGATTTTTTTGTAAAATATGGAAGGTTTGTTGACAGTTTGATTTGGGCACTACTCAATTTGAGTATTTGCACTTCCTTCGTGCATCCACACGGTTGTGTGTCATCCCTACTAGGGAAGAACTGATTAATAAGAAGTGAGTGATTCTTCAACCATAGCATTAATAAAATTCCTACAACTCCAGACACAATCGGAATAAGGTAAATGATTTCATAAATTGTGAAAATAAACTCCCGGTTGTTAACCCAAGAATTATATGTATACTCGATGTAAACCAGAAGAAACAACCCATTACCGTTGCTGAATTAGAAGCATCAGAGTTCGATTTTCCTATTGACATATTCCTCAACATGTGGATGACTGCCTGGAGAGCGTGCTTTATATTCGATTCCGTGTTTGATTTCCCTTCTCTTCTGAAACGAAAGTACACAAATAGAGTAAACAGAAACTCCGTTAAACGGACAGTACTGAATAAGTAGTTTTGTTTAAATCAAATGCAATTTAGCAGCTGTTATCTGCAAATACATCTATAATATGTTTATGTACATTTTCTTTAGAAAGAACATTGGATCGTTTTGTCGTGTCAATGGTAACCCTGTTTTGGATTTCTAGTGACATTTACCTTTAGGATGTGACAGGTGAGGATGTCACGGATGTGATGCAAAAGATGGGAAGTGCAAATTATATCATATATGACAGGTGTGGAGTACAACAGGCGTCAGGATTAGGCACTGGGATTTCATTTGGACAGGGATTTTCGGACGGTAGGGTTTGTAGTAGGGTGTAGGAAATAGCCTAGTCTACATCCATACATTTTCTGACATTAATTGATATATTTTTTTGCTCATATATCTTGAACTCTTGTACAGTTACACTCATTTCGACACCTTTTAGCAGAATTGTAGAAAACATCCTGAAAAGTTTATATTTTGAAGTGGAAAATTTTATGTTACTTACTGTTGGAGATACAGGCAAAATATCACACAGACTGATGTCAAAAATTTGTGAATCTAGATTAAATTTGTGAAAATCCATGCATCCCTGACACCTTAAATCTAGACTTATCTACAAAGGCAGATTGAGTGTCTTCTTTCCTTTCCATAATTATAAAAGTCTCCAATTAGATCCAGAGATTAATTCAATGTGTTTGTGACGGCGGAGTTGCCTTGGTGGTCTATTGGTTACGGCGCTCGCCTGGAATACAAGAGAGCAAGATTTGATACCCTGTTGAGGCACAGATTGTTTTCAGTCTGTCAGAACCCACTCTTAAATTTGATACCTGATTATGGGATTCATCAACCTATTGTTTATTTGTTGTGAGGGTGAGGGTATGCTTTCGCCAAAGGGGGTGAATGTCACAACAGAATTGATCTGGTGGTCTGGTGGTTATGGAGCTCACCTGGAATGTGAATGTGTAATCCCCAGCTGAGACATAGAATTTTTCGGGCCATCAGAGCCAAATGTTACATGTTCACACATTAAAAGAATTAATTATGTAAATTAATCTCTTCAAAATCAAACTATCATTTTTTTATGTGGCTTCAAACCCCTCAAAGCCACTTAACTGAATGAAAAAGAAATGGAAAGACTTCAAAATGAAACCGACTGACAGGATCTATTCAGGCTGCCTTTGTTTCTACCTAGCAGTTCATGAGAGAAGGTTGGTAAATGTGTAGAAGCATTTCACACAAGCAGACCAGAACAAGAATGGTGTCATAATTTTACTCGTGAATCTGAAGGAAAGATTTCTGTTACCAAAAGTAAACATGAAATCATAATGTGAAAATTAACATCGATGGAGATTGGTGTTGAGTCACCACAAAATTATCATAATTTTTTCCTATGAAAAATGCATTAGTTTTTCTTGTATGCTTTACAATTATAATTAAATATTTAATCTAAAATAGTTCATATGGTTAGATAGATCTACAAGCAGGTGTCCGGAGATAATAATAAATTACAAATATTAAAGAAACACATATTAAAGAAACACTAAGATAACTTTACCCTCTTATGTGTAGTGTCCAGCTTCTTCCTGTTCGGTTCCTCTTGTCCTGGCAATTTTCATTCCCACACATGGATCGAAAGCTGTCTGTTGATTTAATGGACTGACTCCTCTGAGTAAATTCGACTCTTCCATGCTGTGTTTTCGCAATTTACCGGAAATATAAATACTATGTGGCTATGTAGAAATTGTTATTTTTTTTAGCCTCCATAGCCTTCCAAAATTTAACTAATATTAATTGCTCCACAAGTTTTTTTTCACAACGCACAAATGTTTTAAATACCATTACTAAAAAGATCAATAAAATAATGCACCTGGCAAACAGACGAGTTTTTTCTTACCTTCAAACTTCAATTGGGTAAGTGACGACCAGTGGCATAAAGCTGCCATTGTAGATTAGTGTACTAAAGTTTGCAATGGAAAACTGAAATACGTTTCGTGGCCGCCATGGTGGCATGGACTAAAGACGTTGGGTCACATTTAAACACATGTTGGTCTGCTAATTCACTGATCCAAACTGGAGCATTTACCTTTGGGATATGGGGGCACACTCATAGTTTGAGCACAGACCTCTGAGGAATCTTGCAGAAAGTACTGGGAAAAAGGCCAGAAAAAATATGTAAACCACAAATTCTAATGAATAGACCTTTGCAGAACCACCAGTCAATTCAGTGTACAGATTTCTTTGCTCAAACTAGATCTTTGTAAGTGTATATTTGCAGAGGCTAAATGAGTAGACATCTGCAAAATCATTTGTCAGAAATGTTACCTTAAAAATAAATCAATGAGCATTCAAACGGAGGATTCTGGGAAAACAGAATTTTGATTTAAATCAGATTTGCAGATGACAGATACCAGACACCAACAGTTCTAGAAGTTTATTGACATGGTTAAAAATAAATTGGAATACGATTCTGAGAAGCACAAAATGCTAAGAATCAATCTGGCAAAAAATGATCATAGCGATGGAAAAAACTACACAGATTTGACCGTGACGGACAAAACTGCATGAGATTTAAAAAGTAAACACAAGAAAATATATTACCATAAATTAATCACAAGCCAAACATAAACTTGTTTTCAAAGCTGATTCATAGTCTAATCCGTGCTCATTATGAAACCATCACTTTCTGGAATTCTTCTGAGGCTTTTGCTGGTTGGAATATACTGAGACAACCAGTGCGAATCTCATTTCGCAGTATGAAGAGACTGAGTGTTTTGATGGTCCAAAACCCCAGGGCAATATTGACTGGCTGTGCTTTTTGTAAAGCTGCATCATCCAATATCATTGAACAAAAATCAATGGAAACCACATAGTTTACACTTAGAAACTAAAGAAAACTCACGAAATTTTCCGGAAATTGTTTCCAGGAAACCACAAATATTGATGGAAGACAACCACATCATTTACAAAAATAACTGCCGAACCAAAGACTACTTAGAGAGATAACAGGCAATGAATTAATACGACTCTACTGAATTTTGACAAGCGTGTAATCCAACAGTTTAAACGTCCAACTACATGCGTTGCTGGCAATAATCACAGAATGATAAAACTGAGCTCTGGGTCTATTAGGCTACAATCTATTTACATAAAATACGGCGAATTTATTTCAGGAAATCTGTCAGTACGAATACATACTGAACGAAACGCAGTAACATACACACCCTGAAGGAGGTTCAAGTGATTCTGACATTTGCGACAGTTGCAAAGAATTCTGATTTGAGGCCTCAATGGTGG
>JBCAUG010022289.1:0-10639 GCA_038406175.1 Haplosyllis leylae
AAATTAGGAATTAGGATTTTGGGACTCAGGGAACCTGTCCCCTTGAATATGAAACTTTGAGATTTTGCCAGTTTTTGACACAGGAAAAAAAGTTGGACCCACCCTAGTTCTAAATGTGAAAAGTTCGTCGATAGTATATTCATATTGAATCCCACTGAGCTTCTTATGTTCAATTCCCGACAATTTTAGATTTTCGGTTTGAAACAATTTGGCTTGAGTTCTACCTGTGAATCATATTTCAACGAGAGAGTGAAGCTTGCAACGCAGTTAATGCCGATTCAGACAATTTGTATCAATTTCTATTAAACTTTGATTGCATTTATATGAATAAAATGTATAAATGGAAGTCTATGAGGAGTCTCGCATCTTAGTCAAGCAAATCGTCGAAATGACAATCACATTTTAGGCCATGTCGCTGATCAGAATTACATAGCAATTGTTAATTTAAATTCTTCTGTTGGAGATTATTCCAGGGCATTCTATGTTGCTCTATGGATTTTATGTAGTCCAAAAGCTTATTGAGATGTGATACCTGTTTAATTTCCTCTTGAGTATTTACATACCGAATATGTTTTCAAGGATTATAAGTAATGCAGTGTCCATTTTGCACATTTTTTACTCTTATCTGAAGTAAAAGTGTGAGCACATAAGGAAGAAAAGACAGAATTCTGAAATTTATACAAAACCATCTGGTCCTATTTAACAGTGCCGTTTCCATATTTTAAAAGAAATTGAACCGTCCAGTTTATTTATTGACATAAAGCAGACGGTTAAACTGTGATACAAAAGTAAAGGACACATATGTCATGAAATGTCGCATTCTTAAATGTCTCTTGTCTGTGAAACAAGTCAGGAAGGTTCACACGAAACTCAATGCATCCACCCTCATGATAAAATATTCAGAAATGGAAGCTTGGATGTTTCATGAAATACTATTTTCAGAAACATAATTCTTGCAGCGGAGAGTTCTTAACTCTTGACTCTTAACCTTCCACCCTGTAAAAGGTTTTGAATTCGGCTTCACGGGAATAATAGAAAGCTAATAGCACTGACTGAGTCTTGGGTGGCCAAGCAAGTACTGGCTTATTACCACGTTAATTCAGCTTCGCACAACAACCTGACCCGCAGGCTGTGCCGTCATGGTATTTCTCTTTGTGTTATTACAATGAAGAGAAAGGGATGAACACCGGGAAGTAATAAACTTATTGACTAATTTAAAGTGATGAAGTAATTGTCCGATCTGAAGTACTTTCGGTCGCAATATGAATACTACTACTTCAAACTGTTTACTTTGCTTGCAGCAAAGAAAACTGAGAGAATGATTTCAGATATTTCTTTTCTTGAACAAAAACATAGCCCAAATATAGAAATTCAACAGAAAGTGTTGGCAGACTATGTGATCTCGAGGGAGAGCGGACGTGCATAGATCAACATTCTTCCATATTCCAGTCAGAAAGTTTGCTGAAACTGCTTTAAAGTGGAAACTGTATGCTTTTCTTGATCTTTGTCTTCAATTTCAGAAAGATAGGGCAACTGCCTTGCATCTTTATAACGTGAAAGCATCGTTTTAACGAGTTTTGCTTTCAGTGTACACAGATGGTGTCTGATTATCTGTCAAGTAATAGTTGCGACTAAAATTTGTTCATAGGATTGTTCAACAGGAATGTTGCAAATTTGTTCCTCTAAAAAGTTTGAATTTTTTCAAAATTTGTGGAAATTATTCTGGATGCGTGTTTTCATCTAATTTCCGTGAAATGTGTCATTTTCAATGAGGTGTGGCATCAGTGTAGAATTTATTGGAACACTTCTTGACAGTAATAACTAATTGCACAAACTTTATTTTGCTTTATTAAATTTTGAATCCTTTTCATGGCAATTGCAAATATATTTAGGACCATTGTAATTTGGATTGATATAGAAAGGTTTCAGTCTGGCGATATCAAACAAGGACCATGAATTTAGAAAGTGTTAACATTTTGTTATCACGAGTACGGTAGCAAAGTAAAAATGTAAGCCTTTAATTCATACATGTGTGTGTTGCATTTTACGAACTGCATATTTTGGTGAAATTTGAGGTATTGTATGGGTACTTTGGAATTTGCAGTGCTGTACTGGAAATTTGTTTTTGGCAAAAGGATGCCATGCTATTTGAATATTAGAGGAACTGAGAGGAGGCTTTTGTGCATCAACTTGTGCAGAGAAGGTGGTGCTTGCTTTAAAAAAAACTGCTCATATATTACCGATTTCCAACGTTGTTAACGGTTAATTGTTTTTATCCGGCGCCTGGAAAAATGTTGTCCACTTGCTGTAACAATTAGTGTGGTATGAATAAATGTAATTTAGATTCTTCATAAGATCGTACTGAGCCGAGGTTAATAGTGGGCCTTACAAGATGTTTTCAGAAAATTGGATTGAATCATGGATCTTCCTCGAGAGTGTTGAGAGGTGACAAGCAGTCGATATGTGTGAGGAATAAAATTTACAATGTGCGAGGTGCGATCATCAATTTGTAAGGAAGTTTATTTGCAGGATTTGTTGTAATGTTAAGGAAAGAGCTGTTTGATGGGATTCAGGAAATGAAAACATTTTTCTGGTTATTACTGTCTTCTGCAAAGGTCAGTGTTGACATCGGATTATTTGAAGCAACAGCAGCAAAAGTCAGTCAAACTGCATTCAAAGACATTTTTACCAAATTGCCAAATTATTGGACTCGTGGTTCGATTGATTCCAAACAAATAGTACCCAGTACAAAAGTCTCCACCAAAAACATTTCCAAAATTTTAGTGATAATAAATATTATTTATGTAAGAGAATAAAGGTAAGGCTTGTGCCAAAAGGCGTTCGTCTTGAAATGCTGTATCAGAACCAATTACAGTCTCTATTTGTCACATTGAGCACTTAAGTATCCTAATCCCACTGATACGTTTACTTTGTGATTGAAGAGTGCTTTATTTGTGGGCAATAATCAAATAAGGACTGTGGTGGATTTGCGCTTTGTGGAACAGACTCGTGGCAATTTGAGTTCCCGGCTCAGTGTCTTAGCTATATCTAGGAATGCTAATACATTGGAGATTACGATATAGATGAAAACAACACTACTAACTCTGATGTTTAATATATTTTGGATATTAGATCTGTTTTGTCGTAGGTAACGCATTGTCCTTAGTCAACATCGAAGTTTACATTGTATGTTACCATCACGTTTTTATCTCTCCAAAATGACATCTCGTTATCCGAGAGTATGTTTTGTTCTGTAAAAGCTTGGAGCATCTATGACATTAACTAATTGGTACTAAGCTGCGCTATATACAGGTAAATGGTCACCTCTCTAACTCTGTAGTATCCATGGAGCCAGAAATGAAAAATCACATATTTAACAGCTAAATGTTACACGGTGTATTGGAGACTGTTGAAAATCTAGGAGAGAATATGTACGATTGCATTCAGGTAAGATGCAGAAATATCATTATTATTGATGCCACGCTAATAATAAGGTGGGAGGACTTGCTACACATTGGTTCCGTGTCTTGGCACATCCCTTCCCTGGCTTTAGAGACGAAATTGGGTCGAATATTTAAGTTTTTAACATCGTCTGGAGAATTGCATGTGCCGTCCACTAAAACTCGATGTGAGGTTAGAATTGCATACGTGTCACAGTCGCACGTGAGAGGGGAATCCATTAGATAAATATGAGGGATTTTATCAAACATTTTAGTGCAAATAACTTCATCCAGGAAGTGAAGATTAGTCAGAGAATTCCCCTCCAGCTTTAGTTTCTGCAGTTGAAATTCAGCTCCAGTAAAAGCATCAGAGTCTATTTCTGACAATTCGTTGTCCATAATTTGAAGCTTCAGTTTCTTGGTTGTTTTGAAGTTAGATAGGGCACCAGATTTTATCTTTCGTATTGAGTTTTTATTCAATGTCAACATTTCCAAATTCTTCAGATTTTCAATCGCAGCTGATGGAAATTCGCCGATACCTATTTCATCCAGAATTACTTTCTCGAGGACATTTTCCAATCCAGTAAATGTACCTGGTTCCAATGCCCCAAGGGGATTTTCAGACAAGCTAACAAGTCTCAGTTTCGCGAAGTGCTTGAAGGCTTCAGATGGAATGGAACTAATTTTGTTATTTCCAATGAAGAGAAAGGTTAAATTAGTCAGCTGATTTAGTTCCGTTGGAAAGTTTTCTAGTTGACAATCTGTCATTCTGAGTCCTATACCATTTGTCCTGATTCCTCGGAACGCACCTGAACCTATCACCTGAAGAAAAAATCCCACAGGCGCTTCAGGAGTGTACCTCATAGTTATGAATTCGAACTGCTGAGGAAAAAAGAGGTTAAAACTAAAAGAAGTGAAGAATTTCACTTGGTGGCTTGTTGCAAGTTAGCTTCTCTATCTCATACTAAAGTCATTACCAGCTATTCCTATCGATTGCCTTCTTTCAATAAAAATATGCAGATGGTGCCTCTGCAGGGTAAACAAATAGCCTGCCCCCAATAGAAATGCTTTATTCCAGACACACCTTTATTTGCATGACCATGTATGGCAGTGTAAGCAGACTTGATCAAAGATGATGCTCATTTATTTCCATGTAACCTTGCTTACATGACCTTATTTTTTGTAGTAATGAATGGGCAAAACTCCCTTAAAGTATGCCCGAAACTTCACACTATCTATTATCAACCACTACACTATCAAACCTCTGAACCTATCATCCACAAGCAATGAGTAAATCACCTCAAAATGTGCCTGAAACTTCACACTATCTATTATCAACCACTACACGATCAAACCTTTGAAACTATCCTCCACCAGCAATGAGTAAAACACCTTAAAATGTGCCTGAAACATTAAATTTCCTGTTATCATCCACTACATGTTTGGTTGATGTGAGCAACATTTGGTAACCAAAGGCAACCAATCATAGATCTTCAATATTCTGAGGGTATCCTCCTCTGACAATGAGTAAAACACATCAAAATATGTCTCAAACATCAAACTTCCTGTTATCAACCAATACATGTTTGATTGTTAGGGGAAACAATTGGTAACCAAAGGCAACTAATGATGGATTTTCAATATTCTGAAGCTTTCCTACTCCAACAATGAATAAAACACCTCAAAATATGCCTGAAACATTAAATCCCTATTGTCACCCACAACATATCTAGTTACTTGGGGTAACAATTGGTAGCCAATGGTAACCAATAATATACCAGCAATGTTCTAAAGCTATCCTCCTTCAACAATGAGTAAAACACCTCAAAATATACCTGTTTCCTATTATCATTTACTAAATGACTGGTTGCTAGAGTTAACAATTTGTAACTAAATGCAACCAATGGTGGATCTTCAATGTTCTGAAGTTATCCACCACTAACAATGAGTAAAATTTATCCATCTGAAACTTTGTATTCCCTATTGTCACCCATCTCATGTCTGGTTGCTAGGGGTAACAATTGATGACCAATTGAAACCAATGACAGATCCTTAATGTTCTGAAGCTATCCACCAATAATGAGTAAAATAAACGTTCCCTCCACCTAAAGAGGAATTTTGTTTTTTCCTGATTAAATATAGAAAGATCTACTTCTATATAGATCTACATCCAGATAGACCTAGATTGCCACCAAAGGTCCATTCCACCCTAACTGGATTTTGATGTTTTCGGAGTTTTCCAATGTTTGTTTCAAACTAACCTTACATGGATTTAATCTCACCTTACATAAATCAATCTTAGATGAAATAATATTATTCATCTGGTATGGAAGAAATTCTTGTGACAAAAAACCGTTTGTATACCAATAAGGTAACTCGACGAGCCACCAACAAGAGTTTCTAACCTGGAGAGGATTGTCACTTAGGTCGATGGTTGGATCGGAGTGCGGAGCGGTTGATCGGAAGAACAGACCCTCAAATGCTCCTGCAGGAAGTGAAGTAATTCCAGTTTGCTCAAAATTCAGGTGTTGAATCGCCATCCCTTGGATATCCTACAAACGAGCCAACCACACAGAATTTAACACTTTGTCTGCAACAGGCAATCAAAGTTTTACAATTTAAAATGCAGAGTGAGAATCCAATAATCTTACGGATAAATCAGGAGTTCTCTGTAAACTTTCCCCGGAGCAATCCACGTCTAAAGCTGATATTCCTTTACTTAACACCTCACAGTCACAAACATGGTTTCTCGGACATTCTTCTTCACACACGCTCATCGATAAAATTGCACAGACGCAAATTAGGCTTCCCGGAAGGGACATCTTCTCGGCGAATGATCTGTTATCTGTCTGAGAAAATAAATTGATCGATGCTACAAGGAAATACTTCACGTTAAAATAGAGTCTTTTCTTAAAATTACACGAGAACTAAACTTCTTATCTGTAGCGTCCCAGTTGCGTCGTTTTATGTCTTTTATTTTATTACTAAAAAACTTTTGTGGCCACTGTTTAGCGAAATTAATCTTGATAGGCAAAGCTAACGGGATGCCCAAGCGATATACTATTCTATTTGTTTCATTTAGTATCTTACAATGAAGTTTTTTTTCGTCCAGCAAGGTAAACTGCCGTAGATACTATCATTTTGTGAAAGTGAAAACCACGCAGAAGAAATTTGGTTTCAGTAGGGGTGCATGGGAGTGGGATGGACCTGGGGTATCAGGTCTGTAGTCGCGTGTGCTGAAAATTATAAAATTTTATGAAAGTCAGACTCGTTGTTTCACATTTTGTTCTATTCATCGAAGGAGAAGTTTAATTTTGATAATCTGGTCCTCTTTCCATGAATAGACCAAAGTGTGAGTGCTTTAAAATAATTAAAGACCACGGACCATGTTCTTTCAGTAAAAATAATATGTTCTCGTCCTTCGGACTCAAACAAATTGTTTTTACTGAAAGGACATGGTCCTGGGTGTTTAACATAAAAGCACTTGTCTCTATTTTAGGCACTGCTTTGAAAATTAGCAAAAGTGTAGTGCCCATTAAATAGACGGCTCTCAGGACAAACAGGCTGTCTCCAAAAAAAATTACAAATATTTCACTTTATGGTATTTGTAGTGGATCTATGGTTGATAAATGCGGACATCCAAAAGAAGAAGAAAGAAACAGATTTTGTGCGAGTCGTCTATTCCTCTGTGCTTTGGGAAAAGATAGTGTTTCTCTGTGCTAAGCTGTTGATAGTGTTTACCCTCGACTCGGCAATGTAACTAATCTGGATGTGACCGGAATGAAGCTAATTCAGTGCTTTATTCCTTCCTAGGCCAGTGTGGCGGATTTGTCTTTATCCCACCAAGATAGGCACTCGTTTCTCTTTTACTCTGCAACATTAAGTCGTGAAGAAGTGTGAGTGAGAAAATGTCTATCCACCTTATACCGTTTTGAGTGTTGAGCGGAAGGAGAAATAACCTCGAGTTTTGGGTGCCAAGTGTTTCAGTCGCCAGCGCCAGTGGAATTAACTGCACCCCAAGGAGCAAAACAAAGGAAGATTTTGGCAGACTAAGTACGGTAATGATAATCATTTTTAGACGTTTGAACTCGTTACTGCGTCAAACGGGATGGATCTAATAAGAAAATATTTGTCCACAAAAGAGATAAAAGTAAATTGACAGCTTGTAGAACGGTTGCCAACATCATCATGAGTTGTCTTGTGTTTTTCAACTCGTTGCTTACAAATAGTGAACTGGAGAAAGTAAACTGGCAGAAAAAGTCCTGCCTTACAATAAATATTCCATGAACTGGTGTTCATTATCTTACAATAAACCACAATTAAAACAATAAAAATTAACCACGTTGTAAATTGTGAAAATAAAAATTTCTTTGAAATTACAAATGTGAATTGCTCTGTAGGCATATAAATCTATTTGATATTTGATCCCCAAGCCAACTGATCCTCATGTAGAAATATATTGTTTCTTCTAATTACAGGTCGGTTCCGGTTAATTCGAACATGGTTAATTTGAAG
This sequence comes from Haplosyllis leylae, assembly GCA_038406175.1. Taxonomy (NCBI): domain Eukaryota; kingdom Metazoa; phylum Annelida; class Polychaeta; order Phyllodocida; family Syllidae; genus Haplosyllis; species Haplosyllis leylae. The sequence continues at coordinate 7,956 of JBCAUG010022289.1, forward strand.
TTCCACTTAATTTAAACTTTTTTTCTAAATTTTTGCCATTTTCCTATCTTTTCAAGGTTAAAATATACTGTTAATTCGAACATGCTTAGTTTGAAGTTGCACTTAATTCAAAGTATTTCAAGCCTACCCTAAATCAAAGTGACTGTAAATCGAAGTTTTCAGCCACCTCACTGTCTGTTTACCAGTACAGACCCCCAGGAAGGCTAAGCCCTTGTCCCCTTTGTGGTACCCACCTAGTGCCGCCCACCTTCCCCAATTTCACAACATTAGAACAAAGAGATAACCATAACCCCCTTAATAATTATCCAATTTTCAATCTGCTTGCACTGTTGGAATTGTCTCAGTCTTCTCTATTTGACTCTAACAAATGGCTATAACTTCCTTAATAATGGTCCAATTTTCAATCTGCTTGTACCATTGTTATTGCTTTAGTTTCTTCTATCTATTTATTGCAACTGTTACAATATTAAACATATATTTATGTATAATGTCATGAGAGTCATGAAAAATGGTTCAAATAAATACATATATATGTGTGTGTGATGCTGTAGTTGATGTCATGAGTGTCAAGAGTAACAAAAAAAGACCCTTTGAAGTTGCACAAGTTACATATTAGATCTACTTTGAAAATGCATGTCATGAGAGTCAAAAGATAAACAGATTGTTTTAATTAATGTAAGTGAATATATGTTGTCAGAGTTGATAAAATTGTGAAAATACATAAAAGGATGTGATTACATAAAAGGATGCTATCAGTGACCTCATTTTCTAATTAAAAGTAGATCTAAGTATAATTCAAACACTTTAATTGAACTAGGCTCTAATCCAGAGATTAAATTAAAGTAAATCCTAATTCCAAGGATTAAATTGAAGTAAATCTTAAATTGAAGTTTCTTTAAAACTTTGAATTACAGCCCATAATTTAGTCAGAATTTCTGCCTAATTTGAAGCAAAATCGTGCGGATGAATCACTTCGAATTAACCGGAACAGACCTGTATGATATAAATACCAATAATTAATTTTGGTTTCTCTCCAATTACACATGCCACTGTGAGTAACATTGGTCAAAATTGGTGCAATTACAGTTTGTTGTGAAAAGTTTTCCATTCAAATTTTCAGGCAATTAGCCTAAATACCAGTATTGTCAACTTGACATCAGTTAAGAAATTTACTTAATTTTAATGTATGATCTTGGCAGACCAGAGATTAGATACGAAATTATTTTTCATTATTTATCAAATTTTATGTTAAATATGAAATGATATGCTAATAATATAAGATTTTTGAGTGCTAATGTCCATCCATCCATCTGTCTGAGCTGATGACATACTAATGTCATCCCCAAATGAAGTGTAGGGTGTGGTTATTTAATTAAAAATAAAGTTTTGTGGTTTGGTTTTGTGGTTCAGTTTTAGGTGGTTTAAGTTTACACTTAAACCACCTTATACAATCATGATTGGCAATTTTGAATCGGCAATTTGAGACACTTCCCACTGGAATTTTTTTGTCAAATTTGGACACAAGACACCTTATGACATATCCTATGACCCTGTTTGGTCAATTTGAGCATATATCAATTTTTGGTGACTCCAGGGCCATTTGAGTACTTTTCTCAAAATTGGGTACCTTCAGAAAATCAAAGTTTTCTCAATGAAGGAGCAATGACTCATCAAAATGTCATGGGGGAGGGGGTTTTAGGTGGGCAAATAACTGGGTTATATGATGGTACCATTTTTGGGGGGTGCTGCTGGGCATAGAATAAAAAGTTTGCATTTTTTGGCACATTTGTGACAGCTTAGAGGGTACTTGGGATTCACCAATTTGATCAAGAATCAGCTCATAGGTGTATCCTAGGATGTTCCAGATACCTTGGTTTGCAGTTTTGAATATGTTGGTGATTGGCCATTTGCTGGGTCAGTAAGTGCCAATTTTTGCACATTTTTCAGATGTCAAAAAAGTTCAAACTTTTTTTTGACCCCCCAAATTTCGGAATTTTAAGTCATAAATTGGCATAGATGTGTAATAATGTGTGACTTAGATTAGCGATTTTTTGGGGTGTCCAGTCTCCAAGCTATGGCCATTTGAGTAACTGGCCATTTTTCAGCCAATGGACAAATCATCTGTTTACAGCATGAAGGGTCAATGATAGGGATTCAATGTCATTGGTGATTTGTAGAGGACCTTTTCACCTACCAAAAGACACCTTTTGAGATTTTTTACAATTTACCGTTTTCTTCTAAATTGACAACATGTGAAATTTTTTTGATCGGCCGCTGCACATCTTGCACATGTCTTGGGAGGTCAAAATTATATGAATGGTCAATGTAGGGATGGGTAAAGGGTATGTAATGTCAAAATTTATAAAATCATTACCAAGGCAGAAATGGGACCATTCTGAAAATCATTTTTGAGATTGGCTGCTGTACGTCTCGTAGATGTGTTGGGAGGTCAAAAATGATATGAGTGGTCAATGTAAGTATGCTCTAAGGGTACGTAATGTCAAAATTACAAAATCATTACCACTGCAGAAATGGGGCACATCTCGGTGACTTTGTCAGTTAACAAGGTCTGGTGTCAAGTGATTTGAATTTTTTTCATGATATCTGAGGTGGTCTTAAGACTAACTGTTATGAACATATTTTGGCCAATACCTAGTAGATCTAGATGGGTCACATGGTGTATA
>JBCAUG010022300.1:0-10639 GCA_038406175.1 Haplosyllis leylae
GAGTAAATTCAGTGTCTGACCAAGTCCTGATGTAAAAGAATTAGGAGCAAGAGAAAGAAGAAACGATTAGCCAACAATTGGCCAGTTATGTTTGCAGTTTTTTGTTTCCGATTCTTGTGAATTGGTATGAAAGCAAAATGAGGTAAAACTTGATTTCTGTTTCTGAAAGGTATTTTATGGTGTTTGATCTTCCTGTTCTGGATCCGAGCTTTGACGAACTGGACCATTCATCTGGGCACTTGGCTGGGACGCTGTAAACTCTACGGATTCATCTCTTTCTTCTGCATGACCCTGTCTAGCGCCATGTTGGTTGTCATGTGCATGGAGAAATGTTTTGCTCTGTATTTTCCTATCAGAGCAAAGAGGTTATGTAAAGTAAAGGTAGCTAAAAGAGTAACTGCTGTCGTTGTGCTTTTGTACACTATTTTAAACGTTCATTGGTTTTTCTACTACAAAGCAATGAAAGACAAATGGGGATTCCCCCAGTGTAAAATTGTTAACATCAATGAAGATGTAATAGATTTTATGTATTTATGTCTGTATTCAATCGGACCTATAATATTACTAAGTGCATTCAGCGTGGCAATCATTGTGAAGGTATGCTGTTTGAAACACCAAACGGGTAAATACCTGGGGAAAAAGGCAAAACAGGGAACTATGATGCTCTTATCAATAATTTGTTTTTTTATGATATCCACAATTCCTGTGACCTTGTATTCGTCCTTTGATCTATTCAAGGAGAGCAGAACGTTTTTTGTTACGTCTTTGATACTAAGCTGTTCCAATCATAGTGTTAACGCGTTCTTGTACGTGCTAAGTGGCTCTAAGTACAGAGAGGGTGTCAAGAAGATGTTCAGCAGCAGAAACAAAGTGTCCATTGCTGTTGTGGCGCCCCCTGATGGAAATCTTCTTCATCCTAACAACGTTTGTACAACATAAAGTAGAGCATTTTATGGAACGTCTGACTTCCCATCGCCTTGCTCACCACTTTCTGGAATGTAGAAGATGACATTCTTTGTGACCACCAGCCTCGCTGGTTGTGGTGTGTTTGTTGCTGCCACAGAGGTGAACGCTGGCATTTGCCGCCCGATACTATAGACAAACATAGGGAAGCAAGACTGTCTGTAACCGCTGTATTATATAGCTAGAGTATGAACACAGAGATTAAGATCTTCTGTACCATATGCACTGTAAAGAGTATAAACACAGAGATTAAGATCTTTTGCACCCACTGTATTGTGTATACATGAACACAGAGATAAAGAACTTCTGCACCCACTGTACAGAGTATGAACACAGATTAAGAACTTCTGCACCCACTGTACAGGTATGAACACAGAGATAAAGAACTTCTGTACCCACTGTACAGAGTATGAACACAGAGATTAAGGACTTCTGCACACACTGTGTAGAGTATGAACACTGAGATTAAGATCTTTTGCACCCGCTGTGTGAGCAAGAGAAGGAACACCTACTTGATTCGTACTAGAAATGAACGTAAAACATAGCGTCGTAATTGACAAATGGGCATTGTTGTTCCAGGAATTGTTGGGGTATCTATGAATAAAATAGTATTGCGAATAGTATCCGTTTAGATGATTGGATAGCGGACTTTACGTTCATTTCTGTTCATTTACTTTTCATTCTGGCAATGAAAACCTTTGTGCGGAATTAAACTTGTAATAAAGAAAATATACGAGGCAAACAAATGTAACTAATCTGTTCACGACTTCTTTTGTTCCATTTGCATCCATTTGAATATAAATGCTGGCAGCATTCTGCAAGGTTTTGACAGAAAATGACGAATTTAGAAAAACTGGATTATGGGCGGACTGCGGTGTAAAACTTTGAAAGAAATCGTAGAGACATGAAGTACAAGTTTTGTCTATTGTGAAAACTAAAATACCAAATTGTTTTACGAAATCCAAAATATCGACGGCTTAATTCCATGACTTCTTGACAATTCAGTAAAAAATACGCAAATAATACTGATATATTTGAGCCAGTGAAGCCTATTGATAACAATTGCAATAAAATTGGATTGATAAACTTAAGGGGCTAAACTGTTACTGATTTGCTGGACAGACATATAGAGTTTTTTCACTGTAGTCGAGATCCTAGCACCCCATTGAATGTCAATGTTTGCAGAATTCTGCTAGAATTTGGCAGAAAATTATGAGTTTTAGAAAAACTTGAATGCCCCACCATAAAACAGCTGGAGTGTTTGGTCCAAAAGCTATTGGAACCCCCCTCTACAAACGGAAGCAAGAACTCTCCTGTAAGTTTCAAATACTGTACTTCTAGAACCTATGTTAATTAACAAGATTGTTACTGACAAGTTCATTGCCCGTTGATGTAAGCCCCTTGTGAAATCATCTTCGTCCTTCGTAGCTTAACATGAAACATAAAAAGTGGGACACTTATGACTTATGACAGAAAGTACTCCAATGACCCGAGGCAAGGAGCCTATACAGGCTCCTTGCCCGAGGCCAGGGCAAGGTCCGGGATACCTGATACTGTGTGGAAGATTTCACATTACACCTGAAGCAGAGAGGGGCTAATGCTTATTCACACTGTGAGGGAACGTGACTCGGAGCAATGGATACTAATATGCTGTCCAGAAATGTTCACACTGGTCCAAGAAAGGAACCAGGAACTTTTGTTTTCTATTGTGCTTGTCCAGTGACCGTTACCTGTCCCGGTCCCATTCCCGTGCAGTGTGAATAAGCCATAAGACCTGTTTGAGATTTCCCTAAATGGAGATGCATTCTGTAAATTCTATAGAATCACAAGAAAACCAAAAAAAAGAAAAGAAATAAAATCCAGCAGCAAAATGTTATCCCCAGTGGGAATTGAACCCAGTACCTCTGACTTGAATGCCCTGCATGCTATTGTCTGAGCTAATTCGCTATTTGCTGGATGTCTCAAGATCTTTAGATCCTTATGTAGTCATGCTCTATGACTATACTTTGGTGCTGGAATTTGTTTGCTTTTCTGATGACTCTAGAAATCATCTCAGCCAGGGGGTACCCATGCCAACTGGGGGATATCTCGTGTATCCTCCCCGAGCCAGACCTGGCTGCGGCCCCCAGCTGGACCTGGCTGGGGTACCCCCCCAGCTGGACCTGGCTGGAGTACCCCCCTGGGTGGACCTGGCTGGAGTACCCCGCTGCCAGACCTGGCTGGGGTACCACCAACTCAGATACTCCCGGCATTGGGTACCCTCCCCCTAGCTGTGACCTGGACCCATTCCTTCAGAATGCGGGTGGTAAAAATCCTAGTTTCACATATTTACCCTCCAAATTAAGTTTTAGCGTCTGACATGAGGTAAATTTGAGGTGTACAATTTTGACTGTCTAATTGACCCTTCTATGTGTTACATAGCCAGCATCATGTATCCTCCCAAGTATCATTGATACTGAACATTTGAGCTTTTCCATAATTCCTCATTTTCTGCTAAATCCTGGCAGAATCCTGCCAGCATTGACATCCAGTGGTCGCAACCCATAGAATGTCAATCCTGGCAGGATTATGCCAGTATTTGGCAGAAAATGGCGAATTATAGAAAAATTCGATTAACATTACATCTGTACATTTCTGTCTGTTACTATGACAATATGAGAGATGAAGGAAACAGGTTCTTGTAATTGTTTTGGATACATACAACACACACCAGACGATTCAGTCTATTCGGGGAAACCCCAAAAGAAATTTCTAAATTCTGCGCACATAGAAATTGCTAACCCAATTTTTCCGACTTTGTCCAGACATCAACGGAAACAAAATAGAAATACATTACTTTTCTATTGTGAACACTACCCACCAGAATAGACTGTATAGAAATTGACGTTTTTCAAAAACACACAAAGTTGGCAACCTTTTATGAGATGAAGCTGTTCGAGGTTCTTCTAAATTACCAGCAACACAAAGATGTCCTTTCTTCTTTTCTTTTCTTTTATTTCCTCTGTTGAATTAATTGCAGTTATTTACAAATTAGGGAAACTCGGTGTCCCTGGTTGTGTTGAGGACGAGAGAACTGAAGGTTCTAGCTCGCTGTTTTTACGTGTCAGAACGGACAGTGGTTTATTTTTGTGGAAAGTGTTTTTGTATTTCGTTCCTTGCATTCAACAGAGTTCCATCAAATATGGGTAGGCGACAGATTCATGACCATGTAGCACTTTTATATCACATAGGTCCTGTTTAGGGATCGATGGTAATTTCTATTACATTTCCAGTGACGTTATCGTGGGCCAGTTTGTCAAGTTACGTCATGGCGTACTTCTAGAGGGATTATTGCCTAAATATTATAGAGACCTTTTTGATAAGTATTTTTTTATGGAAGGACAGGAGGTGTGATACTACTCACCATAAGAAACCGTTCGCACCAGGTGACAACTTAAAAATGGGTTTCATTGACAACAATAATAATGGATAATTTTATATTTGTCGTCATGTGTGAACAATGATGATTCAGTCTATTCAGGGAAATGGCAGAAGACATTTCTGGGAAGGACCAAAATTCTGCGCACCGAAATTCTTAACCCAAACAATTTTTCCGACTTTGTGCAGACATCAGTTTCTTCTGAGAATGAAAACATTTGGGAGGATTTAATTGCAAAACCACGACAGAGTCCGTACCTGGGACTAGAATCCATTGTTCAAAAACATATATATCAAACGAAGAAAGTTTACAGGTTAGGACTACGGTTTCTATTTTCATAATTACAGACCCTATGTTGTCAACATAGGTTAGCCTCACGGGGACAAAAATTTTCTATTGTGAATTACAAGCAACACAAAGTTGTCCTTTCTTCTTTTCTTTTCTTTTATTTCCTCAGTTAAATTAATTATAGTTATTCACAAGTTTTGGAAAAGTATTACTTAATCTTCTAATCAATTATTATTCATTAAAAGACCTGATATGTCGATATAAGTACAAAATTAACAATAAAATGTTGCTAATTTCGCCAGCTTTGTTTTTTAACGAAAAACGCGATTGTCACCATCACAATCGAGTTTTCCTTACAGTATATAAAATTAGCAATGCTGTCAACATAGGGTTATGCAGGGAAGAGCAAAATAAATCCAGCTAAAATACCTCCAGTAGTGATATAACCCAGGGATTCTTGATCACCAAGTTGACATTTGGTCGTCAGTCTGAATCTTTAGAGTCGTTATAAAACCATGCTCTATTGATTCTGGAAATGATATAATTCCAAACTGTGAAGTGGTGCATGAAACAAAGTTCACTTTAGAAATCTGCTTAGTACAGTCAGCAAGGTATAAATGTGACGATCAAGATGTCCTGGGCTCTATCCTCAATGGAGGCAATTTTTTTTTGCTGAAAAATTTTGCACTTCCTTGCATAAGCCTATGTTGACAACGTTGCCAACTTTGTATAATTAAGAGAAACCTCGAACCGAGGTTTTCGTTTTCAACACAAATGTAGTTTTTCGAGGGGTTTTAAAAAGTTTTAACAAAAAATAAAGTTGCCTCCAGTGGGAATTGAACTCACAACATCAACCATCAATGGAATAGAAGTCAGATGCCTATTCCACCCAGACAGGTGCTGAATAGAAGATCCTTAAATGGAACTTTCGCTCCACCTCACATTTTGGACTTGGATTATTTCTGGATTAAATAGAGCATGACTTTATAAGGGTCTGACAATCTGAGACTGGCAAGACATGACAGATTGGTAGAGTTGGATCAGCATTAGACTTCTCCCCGAGAAATTCATGACCATGACCATGATCTTGCCACCTTTATGACAGACACATAGGTTATTTTTTAGGGATCGATGGAAATTTCTATTTATATACATTTCCAGTGACGTTATTGCCTATTGAGGGGTTATTGCCTAAATAATAGAGAGTTAATTTGTTATGGAAGGACAGCATCATATTCGAGTTTTCCTATGTTCCCTAATTTTCTGCCAAATCCTGCCAGCATTGACATTCAAAGGTTGCGACCCATTGTATGTCAATGCTGGCAGGATTCTCATGATTTGGGAGAAAATTACGAACTATAGGAAAACTTGAATAACGTGTTATTACTTCAAAAAATTCTTCAACAGCATAACGTTAAAGAAAATGAAACAATATTTGAACATGCTGAACATTTGTTTTTGTCATAGTTTTACATTAGTTAGATACACTCTTAGGTCCAGCTGTTCCAGATTTTTGAAACCGAAATAATTCATTGTCAAAAATTAATTTTTTCTCTCATAAATTCTATGTAACAAACCTTGGCGGATTCAAGTGTTCAAAATTGAGACAATGCCATTTTACGTAGAAGAACATGTAAAATCTTTCTCACCTGTGCTCTTTGCGATGCTCATATTACCATTATCAATTAACAAAACTTGTTCACCTTGCCACTTAGTTAATTTGGATAATTGGACATTCATTTAGGTTATTATTTGTTATATAACAGCAGCTGATTTCTGCTTTAAGCAAAGAGATCAAAAGATTCATCTCCACAGGTCGTATTGTACTACTGGTCAGTAAACAAGTGGAAACAAGTAGAATATTGAATCATTTTTCCAATACCCAACAATAAACTATACTGGTTTAAAATGGCTAAATTTTTTGATTACTCAATATCAGATAACAGATTTGTATTGAAGGTGAAATTGTGTAAAAACTCAAGTGCCATTTTTCCTATTGATATTCTATTAGTGGTCATGAGGTCCAAAGAAATTGTCTGCCACCTTGGTCAGCATCCCCATCTGAATAGGACCCGTGATCTCACTACTTTTGGCATTATTTGCTCAAAATTATCACAGTTTGAATATCCAATAGGATGATCTTGCACACTGAGTAGCTACCGCGAAGTAATTGGCAATAAGTATTGTGGATCCAGGACCCTACGTGGAGGTGGGAGGGAATGCGCTAACCTGCAATTTTATCATATTTACAGGAAAATCCTCGCGACTTTGTCACGAAAATGAAGTGTTCAATCCAAGCATTGAATGGCGTCCTGTTTTGCATCAATACTAGTTCCTAAGTGTTTACAATTTCCAGGTTGCGATGGTTTAAATTGAGGTAGTTCTTTACTGTTGGCATGCATTGTTGTAGCCACTGAGTATCAGCGCCACTGTCAATGTGAATAATAAATGCACAAATGTGCAAAAATTGCATTATTGGCATTATTGTTACCGCCCGCATCCGAAGGATGGGGCAAGGTATTATTTTCAATTTGTTCACCACTAGGGGGGGGGGGCAGTCCCAGGTTCTTTCCCTGGTCTCTGGTCCCAGGTTCTTTCCAGGGGGTGGGGGGATGGTTATTACCCCATTTCCAGGTTCTTTCCCTGGTGTCTGGTCCCATGTCCTTTCTTGGGGGAGGTACCCCAGTCCCAGCTGGGATACCCCAGGACAGGGTACTATCCCAGCTGGAACTGGATTGGGGTAACCCCAGCTGGGACTGGGATGGAATACCCCCAGTTAGGACTGGACTGGGGTACCCCCTGGCTGGGAATGGATGAGGGTACCCCCCGGTTAGGACTGGACTGGGATACCACCCCCCAGAGACATTACAGAATAGCGAGTACTTGCTATTTTCAGTTTCCTTTTTTTTGTTCCATGTGATGTTAGTAGCTGTGTAATTAAATTCAGATTTTATTTGGCCACTGCTCATATCTTTTAATTCATCTGAGGCATTAAATTGATTAGTTTAATGTTTAAAAAACTTTAATGATCAGTTTAACACTTGAAACCAATTTAAGCACTGATAAAGTATCACAAAGAAGGTCAATTTATTTTAGTTAGTAAAATCGGTGGCCAAATCGCCTTTGATTTATTTTGCATATGTTTTTGCAAACTAAAAATTTACTCCAGACCAGACTTGATAAGTAGTCCAGTGAGGGACGTGTATCCATTCGCCATGTAGTAACTCGTCTCACCAGGAACGTTCGCATTGTGTCCATCCGCGATGACGGAGATCTGGTCGCCTTCCAAAAGTTGGCCAATTACCTGCATTCAATTCAAATTAGACTGGATTTTACAGTAATGGTTGTTGTGAGAAGCTCTATTTGGAAGCACAAAAAAGCAGCAAATTTTAAAATAAAATATTAATGTGCGCTTAAATCACGATTGCGGTGGTTTCTTGTGTTCTAAACTGTACATTAATTTCCACGAAAGCACAGAGAAGACCCCATTGTCTTCTGATTGCCCTTATAAGGGAATGTGGCAGGTGTCAAAATTGGCATTTAAAGTGCACTGACCTGGGTGCACTAAAATTGCACCCAATCTGAAATACGAAATTCATGACATGTGTGACACAACATTTCAGGGTAAAATCAATTAACTAAGACATTAATGAAGTAATTAGTAACATTTGAATTCAAATAAAGTCATGAAAAATTGAAATAATTACTTTAAATGTAAGAATTTTGGTATTTTTTACCTTGTTTTGATGTTCAGTTAAAACAGCTAAAATCCAATTTTCAATGATAAAAATCGACATGAAATATTGGTCATCCAAACTAATCCTTTTGCATCCAAACAGACAGGTATCCAGAGAGTAAGCACAAAAAATTTCAGACAGATATTCCAATTTTAAAGCTATTTTTCGTGAGGTTAAAGTTGGCTAATAATCCAAAAATACATCCACGCTGTATGACTCCCAGCACTGAGATGAGCTATTGGCGCCAAGTAGAGAATGCATTCAACCTTATTAAGATCTGAACAGAACTCAATATTTTGACACCCCATTCATCTATTCATCTATTGTACAGCTTGTGAACCGTGATTTAAGTAATTTAACAGACTCAAACTGTGTGCCAATGGCAATTAATGCACTCGCCTTCGGCTCCATGCATTAATTCCCATTAACACACAGTTTTCTGTCTGTTAAATCTTACTTCTTGAAGGCACAAGCCTCCTCAAAGCCTTTGACGAGGAACAGAGGTTAATTTATGATCTGTCAAGTCGACTCCAAATCCCACTTGGAGCCGATAGCACAAAAGAATGGAGAATAAAATGGGAGAAAGGGAGGTTTCACTGCGTATGCATTTCATAGCGCTTTCGGGGCCACTCATAAACATTTTCATCAACTGTATTTGTGGTCACAAGAATATTTTTGTCGACAGCATACCGTCCGCATAACACACAGATCTCAAAAAATAACATTTGAAAGATAGATTTTTGTGGCTTGATTTCCTTGAAGTTCTTGTGACCTCCACATTAAATGACCTAACCTGATATTACATTTGGTTTCTCCAATTTTTTGTATTAATGGAAATGGGCAACAATAGTCAGCAGGTCATAGCTAAGAGACAATCGGTAAGTAAAGACGTATGAATACAGGGTGTGAATAGGAAACTCTTTTGCACTAAAAGTGTTGAATAGATCCCTGGACTGGTGGTCACACCCCCGTCAGGACAAGGCACACACAACTCTCGTGATCTTGATTTTGACATTTCTGTGAGGTCATGTAACGGCTTGATCAAGCTTACACAATGGATTTTTGTGCCAACGTTACAAGAAATGTATTGCTTGAATATACCATGGGATCAGTTGTTGAATTTTTGTTAAAGATTTTACAAGGTTTTGGTTAAAAAAAAAGTGAACACATGGTAAATATTTATCAAATATTTGGCAAGGTGAATCTTAGTTCTGAAGTGACTCGTTATTTTTCATGGCGACACAATCTTCATGATGTCTCATACACACAGCACCGCACTTGAACCGTAAAGTAAAATATCAGCTGATTCGGCTATGTGCGCAATTAACGTGAAAGGAAACTTACTTCTGGTTATTCACTTTTGTGAATGTAGCTTCATTGATGAAGATCAAGAGGACCAGCGCCACGGCTGGAAAAAGCTTCATTTTAAATCCTTCTCCTATCCCTCCCTCTTTGATTTAGTACCGTAATATTCTATATTCACGTTTATTGACACGCAGTTTCTCGCAGCACATAAGGTTTTTTCACTGATCTGTCGATATGGAACACAGGGTATGTAGGATAGGCTTTGTGCAAGTGACAAAAACTCCGCTTTGAATGCAAATCTAGGACGTTACACATTGTATTTGGGGGCTCTTCAAATGACAGAAAGTTGTTGGAATATGTCAAAGTTCGAAGTGATAGTGTTTTGTTTCAACAGTTTTTGACAAAAGACAAGAGTACTTAAGCACTGTAATCTCTCTTGTTGAATTTGATTGTTGCATTGTTGTTTTAGTGATTCCAAGTAGAGTGGTTACATTTGGCCTGAAGTCAAACTCGAACTCAAACTCGGCAAACGTCTTGAAATACCAATAGTGACCAATAGCTGGCAAAAAAAAAGATATTAGGCCGGCATCCTTCATGGAAGATAAAACCTGACAACTTAGCACTGAGTGTGCCTTACCCTTCAATTTCAGTATCAGTTGAGTTCAGTGTGTTCAGTCTTTTGACTTCAGTTCAGTTACAATAAAAACTTTTTCACCACATCCAGAAGAGTTTTAAAAAATGTACTATAACTATTGTTATATTGTATATTAAAATTAAAATGTACTATAACTATTGTTATATTTGCCTCTCTGTTACCTGCGCTTAAGCAAGGACAAAGGCTAGAATATTTATTGAAATTTATTTCCACCTTCCGTTACGGATGAAGGCAGGACACAGACAAATCAATCCGCGATATAATATAACATCC
>JBCAUG010022311.1:0-10639 GCA_038406175.1 Haplosyllis leylae
TCCCCACCATGGGCACAAAATTTTGGGGCAAAAACCGTCAATCAACCACTAAGGTGACTCTAACGAGCCACCAATAAGAAAGGGACTTTCAGGGTAAATGTTTGCTCATGGCATGATCTTTTCAATCTGCATTAGGATTCATAGCAGATCTATTTCTAATTACCATGAAAATAACACCAAATGGCCACACAACGAAATGCTAGTAGCAAATGTTAGAAGAAAAATGATTTCTGTTTTACAAAAAAAAATTGTAAAAATAAAGGTAAGGGCTTTGTCAACCCGACAGATCTTCTCATGATAGTTCAAACGGCAATTAAATAGAGAAGAAGGTATAAAGTACATTTCATGTTGGATTTATGTGATTGAACAATTGGGGTAGGTCGGTACCTCAGAGTGCCAAGCCCTGTTCACAGTAATGACAATACCAACTGAAATGCTCTGTATGAAGGCCTGCACAAGTTCCAGCATGTGGAACATCAACGGAATACAAAAAATGTATTGTAAAACTTTCACGGGGAAGTTTGGCGAAATGTCGAACTTCTTAACAGAACTATCAAATACTTTTAAACATAATCAAATAATTTAGGAGCCCATTTGTTCCATGACGCTATGGCCATATTGTACTACTAAAGCCACCAAACATGGTCTGGAACTGACGTCCTGGTTCTATACTTTACCACATTGTAAGGAGGGGAATCCTGGCCAGACACCACGAGTTGGCCTTTCAGACCCCCCATCCATAGGGGAGGGGGGTCTGTATGCCAACGAGTGGTGTCTGGCCTGGATTCCCTGACTTCAATGTGGTAATTTTTTTATATCATGACAATGAAGTAGATCTATTCACAAAAAAAATTTGAGCTGAAAATATTCAATAGTTTCCTTGGAAATTGCCTTTTAAGACACTGAAGAGAGCATTGATCACTGTCTGCCTTTATTGTTGTATTGGCAGCCATGATGCTCATTGCTACGCAACGTGCCAATGGCTCCGCCCCTTGCTTGATTGGCAAGGCCAATTTTCAGACCCACGCTTGGATCTGAGTCAGATTTACTCGTAAGGCCTTCAGATCCCATTCTAATGGTGTCTGGTCTCAAATACCATCCCAGAAAGCCAATAAGAAGGCGAGATTGCACCCCGGAATGAGATAGTTATTCATACCATTCAGGTCAGGATTGAATATTACATTGAGTTGGGGTAAAGGTCAGAGTTGGAAATGCCACAGACTAATCAGACATAAGTACAATGAAAGAAAAACAATCACTGGTGAGGACTTGGAACGGATCCTTATGCCGGATAGGGCAAGAAATTGAAACATTTTCCATGGTCTTTCTCACATAAATTGCGTGCCATGGCTCCCCGGTCACCTTGCCAGACTGCATTTGTTGTAGGGGATCTTTCAAAGTTGTGGTTAGCAAATCAAAATGTCTTCTGCCATCATCCTATTTTTTTCAGCAGTACCTAAAACGCCTGCCTGTGCAAATTTGTTCCAATAACCTTTATATTTTACGGGTTAATTCATGATGTCCTGAAAGACTGATGTAATCAAAAAAGGCTCATCTCCTGAGTAAAAGAAAATAATAACGTCTGGACTTTACAAATATTATTTCCAATAGCATTGGCAATTTGCAGAACTTGCACAAGAAGCCTTAACAATAATTCACCAAACCAATGTGACAAAATAATTTTCTCATTTACAGTTTTACAACTCCTTTCCTCGCAAAACCAAGACCGCAAAACCAAGATGGAAACGGTAGTCAAACAACATAACAAATGCAAGGCGAACTTGCTTAAACTTTCTCATTACTCTAGCTTTGACCTTTTATAGCTAAAATGGTTCGATGGGAACGTTTGATGCACAGACAACAAAGACGTTCCATTGGATAACTAATGATAAAGTTCAAGGCTTTAATTTCTTAGAAAGTTATTTGTATTTTGGTGAAGCTGAACAAGGGTGCATTTTCGGTTCATCTTCACCAGGATGCTGGTCACGATATCGATCACCAACTAAACTTTAGATATAAAATACAATTTGTAATGTTTTGGAAACTATATTTTTTGTCTGTTTTCATCACAAGTGAAAATAGAATATTAAAGTTAACTGACAACAATTTTAAAGTTTTATTGACTGGTGTTATCTTCACTGTTATCACCTTCCTGACGCTTAGTGCTGACTGCTTACGTCATACAGTGAGTGAGATCTCGCAGTGATCAGAACTCAGAACCCAATTGGATCAGAATGATTGAAATCTAATGATGCATCATGGGATTTCAATTTTAATTTAAGATTGTCAGTCTCAGTGGATGTATTGCAATTGAATATTTAATGCCTTTATCCAACATTGTCACATTTGATGTCTTCGAGGATAAATTTTTGAGGGAGTTTTGCTGCAAAGTTCTACTTTTACTCTAATTTAGTCTGGTGTTAATTGGCTTCATGACAAATTGCACTCCCGAAATAATAGCAAAAAGTGTCCACACATGACTCAAGCTCAGGTGTATTTTGCAATACGCCGTAACGGTTACTACAGACCAAGGTCGCGGTGAGTACTGCTTTTTTATCGCCGGCATTCCGAAGGAATGGGGAAGGTAATGTTTTCAGTTTGTCTGTTCACCACTTGGGGGAGGCGGGTACCCCAGTTCCAGCTTCTTTGCAAGGTTCCTGGTCCCATGTCCTTTCTGGGAGGGGTACTTTGCCAGGTGCGGGGGACAGGACAGGACAGGACAGGACAGGGGGTACCCCCAACCAGGATGCAGGATTCCCTCCTGGTCAGACAGGACAAGGGGTACCCCCTGCCCCTGGTCAGGAAAGGACAGGGGTACTCCCACCCTCAGTCAGGACAGGACAGGGGTACCCCCTGCCCCCACTCAAGACAGGAGAAGGGGTACCCCACCCCCAGTCAGGACAGGACAGGGGATACCCCCAGCCATGACAGGACAAGGAGTATCACCCACCCCCTGGACAGGACAGGACAGGGGTACCCCCACCCCCTGGCCAGGACAGGACGGGTACCCCCTCCAGTCAGGGCGGGACAGGGGTACCCTCCCCAGTCAGGACAGTGTGGGGTACCCCGCAAGTCAGGACTGGACAGGGGGTACCCACACCCCCACTGGTACTGGGTACATCCCCCCCCCAGACAGGTTACGCTGTGGGCGGTACGCCGCGTGAGGTTTCCCGCAGGAGGGCTTTCTTGTTTAAATCTGACTTCACCAAATGATGTGGAAGTTATACCTGGTATGACGTTAGTAGCATGATGGGAACGATGCGGATTGGATGTATGGTAGTATTACTCCCACAAGTAACGTTCGGTTGATCGCTAGCTGCGTGCGTAATTGAAGCAATAAGCAGTACAATCAGTTAATTGCCCAAATAGTATTTACTCAGTGGAGATTCAGTACTAAGCCATCAAATTAACACTGAATTAGTTTTGCTTTAGGTACAACAATGAATTATTAATTCATCTGTAATGTTTTATGAACTATATTTCCAAAGATAGTCTTGGAAACAATGCAAACTAAGTATCCTTTTTGCAATTAGCTACCACTTATTCCCAATGGGAAAATACCCATTATTTCAACAATAAAACTCGTAAAAAATGCTAATTGATGACGGTACGTACACTTGTTTGTCCTGTCTTTTGTGATTGTGATGTGTTGGATAGACTCCAGCTTTTTTCATTCCAACAAAAGACAATTCATTGCAAAATAAATCGTGTCTTCTTATAATATAAACGCCTGTATACACCCATTGATTTTAAAATGTAATACAAGTAGATCTATTTATTTTTTCTATTCTCTTTATTAAATCAAACATTAAAAAGACCCAGTAAGTTGTGCAACAAACGTTGATTTCCCTGTCAACAGGGAGGGGTATACCGCAACCAGAGCTCCCAGGTCCTTTCTGGGGGTATCCCCTAGCTCCTGTCCAAAGTCCTGTTCAGGTCCTGCTGGGGGAGGGGGTACCCCTTCCCAAGGAAGGACGGGGGTACACCCCTCAGACAGGACGGGGGGGGGTACCTACCGGAGAGCGAGCCATGCTACACAGTGGGTGGTACGTCTCTTGCGGTCACGCAGGAGGACTTTCTTGTTATTTCTATAACCATGAGAGAAGTGAATACAAGGATATTGGAGTTTTTCCGTAATTGGCTTTGGATATAGATTCTACAGATTCGCCGAGAACTAAAAACATTAAGTAGCAAAATGTTACCCCCAAAAAATTTCTAATTCCAAGAATCAATAGAACATGACTACACAAGGGTCTAAAGGACTGAGACTTCCAGCAGATAAGGGAATTAGCTCAAATACAGGATGTGAAAGTCAGCGCAAAGTCAGTGCCTGGGTTCACTTCTCAATGGGGGTAACATTTTGCTACTGGATTTTTTTAGTTGTCTCATAATTCTGTAGAATCTACAGAATATATAGAATCTAACGCCAATTATGGAAAAACTCGAACATGCCAACTATTCTTTGAACTAATCAATCAGACGTTGATGCAAAAAATTGGTGCGGCGAAGTTGGTAACAGAAAACGTTATAGGATAGCAATTTACTTTCATCGTCGAGCAGCTTCGGTTTTCAGATAAACAATCGTAGCATCGTTATTCTCTGTAAACTTTAAAAAATTTAAATCCGGTAGATCTTTTTAAAACGTCACTAAGCTGTCAATGCATTATGATTTTTGATGTACAATAGTTTCAACAATGTTGATTTTTGTATTTTTATTCACTGTGACGTTGGTTATGAGAACAAATTGTTCTTCCACGTTCAACACTACAGACAACGTTATGGCTGTTACATACAATTTTACAACAGAAAATGCAACAGAGAGAAGTAACTACACCGCAACTGATAATGTTACGACACTCTCCTACAATATAAATCTGGAAAACTCAACGGAGAACAGTACTGAAATTTATAATACAACATTTGAATCACATGATGGTAGCACCGAAGTTGTTACGTTCACTACCAGTCCCATACTTGCAGATTACATCACCGTCAACGACAATACCACCAGGATAACATTGAATTCTACAGATACAAATTATAATGTAACCAAGACAAATAACATCACCACCAACATCACCACCACCACTGAATCAGTTGATCTTTGTGAAAACAACATAGTCATCAATTCAACTGATTTCTATAATCTTGCAGCAAATTGTTCAATCTTTGACAGCACCATTACAGTGGGTCTCCGTGGAAGTGGCTCAGAAATAAATTCAACTGTTTTCTATAATATGGCAGCTAATTGTTCAATCTTTGACAACACCGCCTCTAAGTCAATGGATCTATGTGGAAACAACTCACAATTCTACAATCTGGCAGGGAATTGTTCATTTTTTGACAGCAACACCACTGTAGATCATTGCAGAAATGACTCAATACTAAATTTAACTCTTTTCGACAATCTTGCAGGGAATTGTTCAATCTTTGACAATACCACCACTGTCTTGACGGATCTAGATTTATGTAGAAATAACTCAGTACTCAATTCAACTGTTTCCAACAATCTTGCAACTAATTGTTCAATCTTTGATGATACCACCACAATCACTCTCTGTGAAAATAAACCAATGATAAATGCAACCATTTTCTGCAATTTCACAGAGAACTGTTCAATATTTGGAAACACTAGTACAGTAGGTCTCTGTGTAAACAACTCGGTAGTAAATTCAACTCTTTTCTGTAAGCTCACGGAGAATTGCTCAATCTATGACAACAACACCGCTAAGCCATTGGGTCAGTGTGGAAACAACTCACTGAAGAATTCAACTGTTTTCTACAACCTTGCAGCGAATTGTTCAATCTTTGACAGCAACACCGCCGTGGATCTATGCAGAAATGACTCAATAATAAATTCAACTATTTTCTACAATCTGGCACTGAATTGTTCAGTCTTTGACAACAAGACAACCATTGATCTGTATGGAAACAACACAGTAATAAATTCAACGCTTTTCGACAATCTTGCAGGGAATTGTTCAATCTTTGACAATACCTCCACTGCGTTGATGGATTTATGCGAAAATAACACAGTAATCAACTCGTCAGTTTCCAACAATCTTGCAGCTAATTGTTCAATCTTTGAGATCACCACCACAATGAGTTTATGTGAAGAAAACGACTCAGTGATAAATGTAACTGTTTTCTGCAATTTCTCTGAGAATTATGACAACATTACGACCACTGAAGCTCCAGATCTCACAGTTATTGATATTTTCACAAATAAAGGATTGGACGAATTTCCAAATATTTCTACTGATGTGAACATTTTATACTTGGATGGAAATTACTTCGAATCTTTAGATCCACCACTTCTTCAAAATTTGTTAAATTTGACTGAGTTGTACTTGCAAGAAAATAAAATAGCTTCGATAAATGGGGACATATTCCTCAACAACATGGACCTTAAAATTTTAGACCTGTCTACAAATCTGATAACTACTTTACCAAATCTTACTGGTTTAATATCCGTTGAATCAATTAACTTTAGCGATAACAGCTTTAGCACAATAAGAAATCATTCTTTCCAGGGATTAATTTCACTGACAACCTTACGATTGGAGAAAAATTTAATTGATAACATTGGGTACCAGGCATTTTATGGCCTCAGTTCTCTGCTAGCGTTGAATCTGAACGAAAATAAACTGAACTCCACTTCATGGCATCTAGAAAACATAACAACGTTAAGAGATCTTCGTCTCAACAGCAACAAGATTACCGAATATCCATCCTTTGAGGGAAATAACACCGTTCTACGAAAACTATTTCTGGCGAACAATCTCATTCGTGAGATAAGAAATGACACATACAAACAGTTCCTTACTCTGGAAATCCTAGACCTTAGTAACAACTTACTGACAGACTTTCCAATTGAAATCATTGAAAATATAAAGGTATTTGTGTGTTCCGCAACGGTACCAACGAAGGCTTTCATAGGGAAGAGCGAAATAAATTCCTAAAAGAAATGCCTCCAGTGGGATAGACTCCAAGAGCTCTTTTAATGGTATTCGGATGCCCTGCTTACTGTGCAGATTTGTGTTAGTCAGGAGATCTTTGAACTAAACTTTGTTTCATGCACTATTTCACTTTTTGGGCTTGATCATTTCTAGAATCAACAGAGCATGCCTTTATAAAGGTATTAAACTCTCAGACTGACAAGCAAATGTGAAGTTAGCACATTCAGGAAAGCATCAGAGTAGATCACAAGAGCTAATATGTTCTATCCCCACTGCAGGCACTTTATTTATTTTTTTGCTGAATTTACTATGCTTTTCTTTATGCAAGCCTTTATTGGCAACGTTTCCAATTTTGTAATTAAGGAAAACATCGAATGCACACCAACATAGTTGATGTAATGGATCAGTTTGTAACTGTTTCTAGTTAAAAAAGGAATCCGTTTCCCCCAGAATCAAAGCTTCACGACATAACCTACAATTTTCTTTACTCTTTCTATGATACAAGGCCAACTAGCCATTCCTCTGTAGTTTTTGTTTTGTTACTTTATTCCACAGATCCCACATGACGTTGAATTTGAATTAGATCTCCGGTCCAACCGACTGCCAACACTTATAAATCTGCCCGCGGTCAAGTCGTGGCCATCTGGAAAAGCTACTGTGTGGTTTGTTTCCAACCCGCTGCATTGCTCTAAGGAAATGTGTTGGCTTGTCACGGGGTAAATGTTCGAAGCCTCAATCATCGACCAGGGAAGTTTTCGACTTCCCACAGTGGCGGATGTATTATTTCCCGTCGGGGGCGGTGACCTTGGGGGACAAACCTGGTATTTTGACAATCGAGGAACATTCGAAGGAGATACGGCACATCTGTCACTGTCCCTGATAATGGTTTTTAACTAAAACTGTCAGGTCGTTCAATTGCACGGCAAAATAATATGACATGAATATAACTGATAGACATTCCTACATCATTTAAAACCAAGTTTCCTTGAGACCTCTTCCATATGTCACAGCAATTTTTCGAGAAGTACGCGTCTTTTTTTCGAGAAGTACGCGTCTTTTCCTTGCAAAGATAAATGCCTAAACTACTGTATAATGTTACTGCAGGAGTGTTCCTGGTCACTACAAGCCTTGTAGTAACTTTGTTGTAGTGCTGTAGTGAGATTTTGTCACTACAAGTGGATTTTTTAGCAATCACTACACTACAAATATCAATTTTTTCCCTATATAGAGAAACATTTACCAGAAATCCTTACAACAAGGCTTGTAGTGACTTTTTCTCTCATGTAGACTCAAATTTGTCACAACAAGGGGTTCTGACGACATGAAATTGCGATACAGCGATATAAGGAAGTCTATCCGTTTCGTTTATCTTCCAGAGTGAACTGGGGTCCAGCTACTCTGTGGTTTACCACTCCTCCATGCAAGACCCCAAACTTCCTGACGTCTGTGCATTTAGATGAACTGAACGCATTCCACTTATCATGCTACGGTAAGACCAGTATTTGAACCTAACACCACAAAATACTTAGTTTACTAAAGATAAAAAATTGACTTACCGTAAACAAAGGACAAGCTGGCATCTTCCGCTGTAGGACACAGTTGAGGTGTTCTGCAATGTTATTAGACAATGTTAGACAATGCTGATATGTTATTAATGATGTAAAGCTTAGCATGTGAAAGAACCCCACGTCCCAAATGTGTGGTTGCGCCTCAGAAATTAGCCCACACCTAGAAGGTCTTTCATAAGTATTTACAGAAAAGTCTACTTTAAATTATAACGGAAAACTACATAAACTAAGGACATGTTATGGATTATTGATGATGTCAAGCTTTCAATGTGAAAGAACTCGTGCTTCACCCTCCAAGGAGCCACCAAATGGCAACTTTACAAGTTGTATTTTCCGGAAAGGCGCTCAACGAAGATGTACATGGTAAATCCGTAATGCAGGCTGGTTAAGCTAGCACACTGATCTGCATGTACTAAATATTATCCACAAATTGAATGGAAAAGAGTTTTTTTACTTACACTAAAAGTTTTATCCCGCATGAACTGTTTCAGACTACAAAAATGGCGGTTGTCTACTCAATAATGATTGGCCATGAATTCCATGGAACATTGTTGAAGGTTAAAGAAAATAGTGCCCAAATTTGTAAGACTTACGTTTATGTCCAAGCCAAGAAACGATGCCTTCCGTAGTGAAAATTAATTTTACAACGCATTCATTGTATTTATGTAAACATTTATAGCTTCTTTTTGAACTAATTTTGAAGCTCCACAGGCAGCTACGAACAGAAACTCACCCGAAATATCCGTCAGTGTTAAATCAACCAACGTGGTCAATCAAGTCATGATAGTCATGGTGTTCATTGATGAAAGTAGGTTGCCTCGCAGAATAGGAACTGAGCGCTGTTCTTAATTGAAACAATTGGAGTGGAACCACGAAGAAAAAATGCAAATCACACGGACCTGACCTTTATGGCATCAGAATCCTCCTTGGCAGTGCAATGGAATGTCCAATAGTTAGAGAATTAATCATCTTTTTTCATCTTAATATTGGTGAAACTATTGATGGTTTCAGATGGCTGGTTAAGGGTGGAGCCCGATGAAAATGAGCGGATCCAGTTTAAACTGATATCTGACCATCCATTCAACGCGGACGAAGATTTTGACGTTGTAGAATTGCCCATCAGCAACTGGGATGCGGAGCTTGAGTATTGTCTGATGGTTTGTCATCAAAATCTGAAATGTAAAAGCGTTATGACTGACGGGTCATCACTCTGCTATCTATTGTTTTATTAAACGTTTGCAGTTCGTGTTGAAAGGCAAACGAGACGATAAGCACCAAAGGTCACGGGCGCGCAGAAGTCATTGTTTCACATTTTACTTGTTACTGCCCGCGCATGAAATACGACAGGAGGTTATTTTTTACGGGTGTTTGTGTAACTAGGGTGGGGGGGACCTCAGTCACTGGTCCCAGGTCTCTTCCTCGGGAAGGGGGCCCAGTCTCTGGTCTCTAGTCCTTTCCTGGGGAGGGGGTTCCCAGTCTTTGGTCCCTATTCCCTTCCTGGGGGAGGACCAGGACAGGGGTACCTCTGCTGGGACCAGGACAGAGATAGCCCCCCTCCCCCCCCGACACAACATGGACATGGACATCTTACATTTAACGTTCAAAGCTATTCACAGTCGAAAGTCTAAATTTAACTAAAAACCACTGTCGAGTTTGTTCGATTACAAAATGTCAAAGATTTTGGCGCAGCCATTCTTAAAACAGCTGCGCTAAGTTATTTTTAAATAGGTCTTGGTTTGTCTGCGATCTAGGCGTAATCCATGCTTAGAACTCATGGATAAAACTGGATGCAATTATGTTTGGATAAAATCAGAATAAATGCACTATAATGACAAATGTCACAAAGTGATCCAACCGTTTCTTTGCTTTGTCATAACTTTTAAACTTTTTTGAAGACATAAGTCCTTTCATGGGGCCGCTGGTACTTTTGGTTTGGATTTCTGGCGACGTCTGTCTGGGTTTCAAAGCCAGATTAGATGACCTCCGGAGAGCACACGTCTGGTAGGAGGCCGATGAAAAATTTTCAGTCGTCCCCCACCAGTACGCCCTCCCCCCCCCCCCCGGGAGTACGAAATCAGAAATTCTGTTTTCAGGAACCCCGCGGTGTAAAGT
>JBCAUG010022322.1:0-10639 GCA_038406175.1 Haplosyllis leylae
GTTTGAGACACGGAATGACGCTCTTTTGGCCAACGGAAGCCAAATACAGTTGCGGTTTCACTCCTCTCCTCAAACTTCGCAAAAGAGATAAATCTCAACCTGTTACACTACAACAAGAAAATGAACAGTGTTGACCATTCGGACGATTGCTTTCAACATATGAGACTCTCAAGTCAGTTAAATGGTACAGGAAGCTCATGTTGCATTTAATCAATATGGTCATTCTAAATGCATTTTTCTTGAACAAGAAATTTTTCACAGTCATCATATCAAGAATTCATTGCTGATTATCTCATTACCACATCATTGGAAAATGCCAGTTGCCTAAGAAAGAAAACACATACACCTCTTGACAATACAGAGATAAGACTCAATGGCAAACATTTCATCATGAAATTTGAGTGTCTTCCAAACTCCAAAAGAAAGGCTCCAGCTCATAGATGTAAAGTTTGCAATTTCACTCACCAACAATTGGCTCCTTACGGTTACCAAGAATTAAGCCTCCCTGTTAAGTACTCTTCCTATGGATGCACAATTTGTACAAATGTCACTTTATGTATAACACCATGTTTTGAATTATTTCATGCTGAAGTTAATTACAGAAAAAATGATCTTGACAACAGACTCAAGGATATCTTTATTACCAAATATAGTATTTTCAGCAAAAAAACATAATCTTTTCTTATGAATCCACAAATCATTAACTAAGTGAACTATTGCCAAGATAGAGTGGCCAAACAGTTTAGAGTGTTGTGCTTGCAGCATGGACAGTCATGGGTTTGAGCCCCAAACCTCTACCAATGCTTGCAGACACATCCACTCAGCTGCCATGCTGACCTCTATATGATCAGCAGGTGTCACACCAGAGGTGAATCTGGGGAATCCATCATGCACACGCAAGGAAGCATGCAAGTGAGGCATCCATCCTGGCTTTGAAACCCAGGGCAGATGTCACCAGAAGTTCAAAACAGGGGTATCAGTCTTATGTCCCCCAAAAATTTAAAAAAAAAAGAAAAGTGAACTATCATTTGGATATTTACAACTGCTACAAACCATGAATGTTACATACACAAGAGCAAAAATTCTGTGACCATTTTAATAGTCAGCAAAATAAAAGTGGCAAAACTTTAAAAAAAAAAATTATGACAAAATATTGTCCTAAACAAAATATGGAAAAATATTTTTACAAACAGGAACTGTCATCCAAAAATGCAGTTTTTACAAAGTATGAATATTGGATAAGCTTATCTGTTTTCTTAATTTAGGAATGCTAAGATAAACAATAAAACCCTCTATTTCCAGCTGAAATTTATTTTGAAAGTAAACGCTATGTATCGCAGCAACAAAAAGAAGCTGTGTAGTATATATTAAAATGTTTTCATTAGTACAGTCCACTGTGGTCCAATTCTTTGATTATTGTGTGTTCATGTAACTTGAAAGCAGTCACTTCCTCTCGGTTGCTCTGACATAGTGAAAAGAAAGAAAGAAATACATCATCGCCCACAATCAAGCAATATTGTATTATGCATTTACTACTTTGGCTCCATACACATGACGCGAGGACCCTTTGGTTGGAACTCCTGTGCTGCTTTTAGATTCTTGAGTCACTGTTCATCAGTGAGTGGAGGAGGGCTTTCTACTGGTTGATACATGGCCTGCCCATTTTCTTCACACACTAGCACAATAAAAGTCTGGTGGTTACTGTGGATACTGTGAATAGAAGAAATGTAATTCACATTACTTGATTGAAAGAAGTTTAGATTGTGTTTTTGTATCTGTTGACAGTGGGCAGTGGTACCCCTCTCTCTCTTTCTCCTTCCTAAGCCTCAACATCTTTAGGATGTTAGTGGAGTGGATATTTCAACACAGTTGTGCAAATGTTAATTAGAATTTAGTGAAGAGTTCATTGTTATTGGTAATAAGTTAAGTTAAACCTTATGCCCTCAATCTCATGAGACTCTGCTCCAGAAATTTTATTGTTTCATCAATTTCATCATTGATTATGATGGAAAATTCTTGTGAATTCTGTATGGAGCTTCTCCTTATCACCAGATCATCATAAAACATCCCATTATTGAAGTACTTGAGTGCCTTTTCAATGCTCTGGAATGTAGGTGAGAATGAAAGTCTAAAAATAACTAATTACATGGGTTATTAAAGTATAAATGGGTGTTATCTTTTTATTAAGTTTATAAGTACTCGTGTAACTTATTAACAGATTAATTTTGGGGACAATTATTAATTTCCTTACATAATGACTAAGGTCCAATATAAACAATTTGACATTTTTTTACGTATTATGATTATGAAATTTTATTTTATCCCCCCTCCCTTGGGGTATGGGGAGGGGGCATTAAATTGGTTAATTATGTGTGAATTGATACGAAATACTGGTTAGTAACATAGCCCAAAAAACTGTAAACAAAATAACATTGTTCAATTGGGGATGAAGGAAGTGAAATGGAATTGGAATAGAAGGGTATGTTTGGTTACTCAGAAGGCGGTGATGGGGGCTTGTGATGGAGCAAGACTATTATCCCCATCGGCGCACGAAGGGCTAATTTATTGAAAAACAACTAAATTCAGTGCGAGCGATGTCTTTCATCACAATAAATCTTTGTCTTATGCAGATGTATTTGAACAAGACTCCAACATCAAATCTACATTTGTGTCTGACTCATTCCTTAAATACACTAAGAACCTGTAATCAACTGCCCATTACAGCTTTTCTGAAATGAATAATTAAAATGGAAACGAGTTTAGTAGTGGCGAGTGGCAGCCAGACCTACATAAAAAAATAAATCACCTTTTTAGTTGATTGATTAACAGTAGTCACTTTAACATCTACGCATTAAGGATACTGGTGATTCAAAGCATGCAAAGCTTGGTCTCCATTTTCAGCTTATCTGGTGAGTGAGTTTGTTCCTCATCCTCTTACTGAAGCACTCAATATGGCTCCCAGGTACATTAGAGAATGTTAATGGTTCTTCACAGCTCTGTATCACCCCATACAAGTCCATATCAATTGTGACATTAACAGCCCTCGGCCCTCATACAGAAGCACACAATGGTGCTTATCATTATGCACACAGTCTTCAAGGAATTTCCTACACTTTTCCGTCTGCAGTTATGAAAGTAAGACGGAGATCAATAGAGTCAAGACTAGTTTTGCAAAGGAATTCCATGTGGGATTTCTGTAGTCTTTTTTGTAAACATAGACACTGGACGAATGAAACTGGAATGGACTACACTATTTTTATATGAAGCTGTTAGTAGCGTGGAGATGACAAAATCTCATTTTGGCTTGGTCATAAATTAAGTGAGATCCTTCGTTGAGCTTGCAAATGAATTAAGATTTCATTTGTATCCACCGAAATAGGAAGAGATAAGAAAGTTAGCGTATTGCTTGAATTTAAAAAAAAAACTAAAATAAACTGTCTCTCGTCTTTGAACAAATGCTACACAATAGAAAGTATCAAGAAATTGTAACCCACCCCACCCACAATTGATTTCGAACGAAATGTTATCCAAAAATTTAAGCTTTAACAGTATGAAAGCGCAGCTATTTTCTACAAGAAAATGAATGGCAGCATTTAAGTTTTATGTAATAAAATAATTCTATCTTTCCTGTTATTTCTTCTGGAACTTCATTTTACTCAATATCACAAAATATCAAGCCGTGAAGAATTTAAAAATATGAAATAGAAGCAGCCACTGCTGCGCTTGTTGCATAATGAATGAAGATACAAATACGTAGGAGACAATCGTGTTTTTCCTATTTTGGTTTTGGATCTTGCTGAATTAGATGAATTAGACTAATGCACATGGATACTGGAATTGACTGTTCATGGATAGATAAAATTTTCATTTGCGTTATCTATGGAGCAGTTCACTATTCATGGATAGTTAAAATGTAATTATGCATGGATAAATGCAAAAGGAATGAGCACTCTCCATGGATAGCGAAAAATGAATTTGCAGTATCCACAGACAGCTGAATACATTATGTGTGAACAAATTACTATTCACAGATAATAGATTCCACTATCCATGGAGTACTTGTCTAATTCAACTAATTAGATGAATTCACTAATTTCAAAACTAAAATAGGAAAAACACGAATATTTCCTATGACACGACTGGTTTTCATTTTAACACATCACATTGATTAATATGACAGTGCGACTATGATTGAGCAAATTTCTACTCTAATAACATTACCATGACACAGAAAGCTGCCTGCTTTTGCTGGATGGAGAAGCAACTCAGTAGTTTGAATGAAAGAGATTTTCTTTTATCTATTGTACACACAGCTGATTGGTAAAGGGAATGAAATTACATTCATTCATTCAAAAGCCCTTTTTCTTAGAGGCTGCTTTTCTTTCTCGGTTGAGTGTCAGTTCCACAATTTTTTTGCAGAGTTTCGGGTAAAAATTCTTTTCTGAATAAATGTAGAATATTATGCACAAAGTGATTAACTGCACTTATGTTAGATGCAATGAATAATGTGCACGTATAGACTAAATTGACTGTAGGTGAGCATTAATTCAGTTTTTCCTAAAATAGATCATTCTGCCAATGTTGCCAGAATTGTATTGGCTGAATATACTTTGGATCAGTTGCTGAATTAATTTTTTGTTAAAGATTTGCCAAAGATTGGGTACACATTTCACAAAGTTTTGGTAAAATAATATTGAACACATGGTAAATATTTATAAAATATTTAGCAAAGTTTTATTTAAACATAAAGTTTCATGGCACCATAAAAGATCCCTTTCTTGTTTGCCAGGTAATGAGCAAGATCTTGGTTATGAAAACATATTTAACACTTACTTGTTTTACCAAGGTGCATGACATTGTCTGTTTTGGAGACCTGTCTGACATCGAAGTCATGAAACCTTAGTTTCAGACATGCCTAAAACTGGTGTGTTGGGTGGTAACTGCATTAGACAGAAACTGTCATCAGAAATTCCATGTGAACAAACTGATGAATAAAAATATCTAGGTTATAGGCATATTTTAAAAACAGTATCCAAGAACTGTCTGAGAATCTTTAATAAAAATTAAATTCAGCAACTGATCCAATACTATATTCAACCAACACAATTCTGGCAACATTGGCAGAATGATCTACTTTAGGGAAAACTCAAATGATTAGCAGCATCAGCGACATCCCATAATTCCATTTTGAGGTTGTAGGGGAAGGGGAGGGGTTAAAATATAAAATGTAAAATGCCAGTAAAAAAACCTCAAAATTTAACTCCAATTTTTCCAGCATCATGCTTTCCTTAACAGAGTCTGCCATGTGAAAGACCGATTATTTTGCACTAAGAAAGAAATGGAAAAGACCAGAGAATTTTCAACCTACCAATCCCTAATAAATATACTAAAACCACTTTAATAATAGACTGTTGCCCACAGCAGCACATCAGACCCAAAGGACCTTGGGGAGATAATCTCACATACACGTTTCACATAATAATTGCTGTCAGTTGATTTATTAGAGATTGTATTGATGTAGACTGTTCCTCTTGCCCCGTGGTGAAGGTTTTCTCTTACAATCAAGATTTGTATCTTATGTGTTGGTGTAATAGTCAGCTAGTCAACTGATGATGTTTTACTTTACATTGTTTCCCTTTACAACTGTCATATGAAGCTAAATGATATTCATAAACACAGAAAGAATTCTCGTGGAAGTTATCCTACTTCTTTCGTACAGTTCCTTTTTATAGCGATTTCATTTTTCACGACAAAGACGGAAAGAAACTGGACGGAAACACGTCCTGTGACATTTTCCCCATTTAGTAATCGATGACATGCTGGTAATGATGGCATAATGATAGGATCAACTACGGGTTGATTATCTTATTGATTAGTGTGCGGGCGTCTGAGGCTATTTCCTCGGGATATATATATGTAAAATCCAATAAATGTTCAACTACTTTCTGAAGAGTTGTTGGATCGGAAGGAAATTTAAAACGGAGTATTAAAAGCAGTGGCATAATTGTGGAATATTACAAGTTCATTGAAATTTGTTTGAATTAGAAGAACCCAGCTCTGAGTTCCATGGAATTGTTGTACACGAATTGCACAGCAAGTGTAGCTACGGATGATATGAATTTATTTGTATGAAGGATCAATTGAATTAGAGGTTGCATTGTTATGGTAATGTAATGAGATTACACTATGTGTGTCTGGATCCAATCTTTATTAGAATCAGCTTCTGTTGAAGCAATGGTAAGACAGATAGATTGGTGAATAATGCATGGTTGTTCTTTTCAAACCACAGATTAGTGTGCACTCGGCTCAGATATTGGAGCTGGGTTTTTTAGTCTCCGTTCGGAGACTATCTCCGATGCACTCAGTCTGGCTAAGTGGAAAAAATCTTGTCAAAATTTTGTAGTTCATCCCCAATTCTGACCAAAGAAGTTGGACCCCCTCCCCAGGTTCGAAAGTTGGTCTTGAATTACCCCCCAATCAGTCACAGGGAAATTTGGATTTTAGCAGATTTGGGCTCAGGATCAAAAGCTGGAAGTTGGTCCTTAACCTGTCCTCCCCCATGAGACATAGGGAAATTTGGTTTTCAGCAGATTTGGAGTCAGGATCCAAAGTTAGAAGTTGGTCAATTTTCTAGTTTTGTACCTGGATCAGGGTAAGCAGATTGGTACTTTGTTAACATACTGAAAGCCATCTTAAAAGTAATAATCATAATACATATTGCAGACATAATGAACAATTTTGGTGCATAATCATATTACATTCCAAACAAAATAATACAAAAGTCATATCTTCTAAAAGGAGTGTATTGTTCGAGAAAGTTTCATTTTTGGAAACACACTGGGCTGTGTCCTTTTGTATGAACGCGTTCCTTTTCCTTTTGCGTAAATATTCACAACATCTGTCTATCTCCGACAGCTTATATTTCCATATTTAGCTTTTTTCCTCCTCACAGCTTCTGTTACATCTTGGAGTTTTTGTTCTCTCATCAGAGAAATTCTAATAGCATTTATTTCATCAAGAAACTTCTGGTTTCTATAAGAGTATTTTCCTTTGTAACATATGTCTGTGACTGCGATTGTCTCTTGCTTATTCTAAACTCCTACATATTAAAAGTACACCATATTCATCGAAAATGTAAATATAGAATATCAAATATTTTGTCAAAGTACACCAACTTGGTCAATTGAAACTGAAACAGTTGCACACACTACCTCAACAAATCAGTGATGTTTGATGTTCAGTCTCTTTCTGTTAGATTGGTTAGACAGGTTTGAAACATACACAAATGAGTCTTCATGTAGGTTGTCTTTTAAGCCTTCAGGGCATTTTAAATCATGTAGTGGATACAGGTAAAGTGAATCAGCCTGGAGTGCAGTGAAGCACAGACCTCTTGGCTCATAAATATGTCAATCTGCTTCATCTCCATTTTGAAAACATTATTTGTAATGTTCCTTCCTCCCTATTTATGACAAGATGTGAACAGTGTTAGGTGTGTTATTTTGCTTTACGTTCCCAAATCAGGGGTGTGCTCATTTTCAAAAATTTTGATTCAATCCGTGCAAATCACCAAAGAGGCATGCAAATTCCACTTAACCATTAAAAACAATAACAATAACCTATGTGTTTGCACGGTTGGAACAAATGAGCACCTTTGAACGTGTTGCACGGATTGAAGAAAATGTTTTTAAAAAATCCCGAAAAAGAGCACACCCCGTAATTCATTAAACGTATTGTAATTGTTTTGATTAACTTTAGTTTAAAACTGACCTCTATGTGAAAGTAAAGAAACTTTCGTCGTTTGGAAAAGCAGGCTCAACTAGATAAGGATAGAAAATGTATCTGGAGCACACAGTATTGCAGAATCATTAGGATACCCACAGTCGAATTGTCCTGGTCGGATTACCAGTCAACGCACGTACACACAGGTGTAATTGATATCGATCCGAGTTACAGAAGCTGTTAAAAGTTTCACGAGATGAAACAATCTGAACAAACACATGGCAGGAATATGCACAACCCATTAGGTAAACTACGTCTACATGATGCTCACACTTTACCGAAACCAAAACGTAATAGAAATATCTGCGGATAAATCCAGCAATAGATTTCTCAGGCATAAATAATTACATCTCAAAATTATGTTTTTCACAACTATGACCAAAGTAGGAAACAAAATCTTTCCTTTCGACCGTCCGCTCTGGGATCGTGTACCGTGTACCTTGCTGAAGTCAGTTTTAGATGCATTAAGTAATTCCTGGAAAGAAGAGGAATTGCTTTTATCTGTTCCCTCTGCACACTTGATGGAAACAGGATTATCAAATTACATTCAGCCTTTTTGTGCTTTCACTTCCAAGATTGCTTCTTCTCTGTGGACACATTCCTAGCTACTTTGAAACTACAAAATGATTAGTTATCCATGGATGGAGTGGTCTGTTGGCAGTTGAGAACATATATGATGGCATTCATGATGTCACCAATGATTTATTGTGACGTAATGACTGCCCGTAATGCATTGTTGTGCGGGTACAAAGACCACAAATATCTTTCAGTTCTCCACAAACTTTGCTGATTAAATTGCAGTAACTCCATTAGCTTCAGTGTAAAATCACTGTAAGTGGTTCTATCAGCCGGAATTGATGCAGTGCACCCGGGCAGAAGTGTATGGCTATAAATAAACCACCGCACTGGATAAGAAATCTATCAGCGACACATCAGGTGCTTCAAAACATTTCTTTGAAGTCGTTTTTATGTTCATAAATGGTCGGAATGTTAGATATGTCACCGAAAAGTACCTTGAGAAATATGTTCCAACTAAATAATGGTTCTGGGTGGTTTATTGGTTTTAATCCAGTTCAGTCAGAATTGATTTGTTTTAATTTTTTTCAACAAGAATCCAACATCATGAGCACAGTACCTTGGACCTTTTAGACATACCAGGTGAAGTCACTGAGCTTCCCATATGTCTTAATGTCATGTGTTGAAAATGTTTTTTTTTAAATGAAAACACATAATTTAAAATGAGTTTTACTTGAACCTTGAAATGACAACACCATCGCTTTCGCTGCACTTGGGGTTTTTACAATGATCAATGCATCATTGTTGCCATGGAGTCACGAGCTCTGTTGCTAAGTGACGTCACTTTGGTTTTCAAATTTAACGACAACAAACAACAAAATTTAAGAGAATGTTCAAATAATTGAGATTAGCTGTTAATACATTGATATTTCTAGCTAAATAATTGTCCAAAAGGGGCAAAAACATCAGTGTAATGTCTAAACAACAAAATAATGCCAGAAAGCATCTGGCCGATAGTTTTGTAGAAGATGTTGCAGCGGGGTGCAGTAAACAAAAAAGGAACAAGGATGGCAACTACCAAAAAGGTCAGATAAACACAATTTTATCTTTGCTGAAGAAAGTTACAAAGACAAAAAGTAACGGAAAGTCAACAAAAAGAATTGACAACAATAATAATGTGGTACCTAGTTTTGTGGCAACAATAAATGAAGATAGATCTAGTTCAAAACTGAACATGGATATGGAGCAATCCAAGTGCACAAATGGTACCACCAAGTTAAATCATATAATATCAATCATTCAAACTAGAAGAATGAAGGTGAAACACGCTGTTGAAAAATTTGGTATAGATGAGCAAAATGAGCTCGATCATTTGAATCATATAGATACACTTACATCTTCTGAAATTGCAGATGGTGAAGTTGTGAACGAGATATGCCATGATGGAGTTGAGTTGTCTATAAATGGTTCTGATTTTGAAGAAGAAGATGATGATCAGAATCAAGCTGAAGCAGGAGAGGTATAATTCAGTGACAGTATCCAGTGACAGTGAAGACAATGACAACCATACTCCGGCGTGACACCTAAACAATGCAGTAGACTGGCATCCAAAGTTCTGAAGGTCAACAAAACTTCTGAAGAGCCACAAAACTCAAGGTCAGAACGTACCAATAAATACAGCCACCTCAAAGATGATCCGGAGGTTAGAGAATTCCTGAAAGAGGTTATTTTAGAGGATAGATCTGGTAGCAAGACCTGACAGTGTCAGGTACAAAAAGTAAGAGAGGTGGCAAGCCTAGGCAAGACAACAATGCAGGTATTAATGTCAATGGTGATGCACCATGGTTATGCATGGAAGTTGTTCAAGGTTCTGCTACAAACAACTTGTTCCAAAACAAATCGATAAAATCTCCATCAGATACAACAATTTATTCTCCCGGTTTGCGTAAAGTAGTTAACAATGATGACATTGCCTTAATAGACAAAATTTCTACTTTTGTAGAAAGTATATGCAGTAGCAGATCCAGGATTTGGTCAAGGGGGGCCCAAAAATTTCTTCCGAGATTTTACTGACGTTGTGCAGTGGAGTCGGGCAAGCGAAGTGAGCGCGAATTGGCCAGGTCTAGGGCCCGCCTTAGAGCCCTGGAAGCTCTTGCATTTTAACTGTCAAATATGCATTCTTCCACTTTTCCTGGGACTTTTTCTTCAAATTTTTTAATGTACATTTGTGTGGGTACATTACAAAATATCTATTTCAATATGAAAGGTTCTGGCC
This sequence comes from Haplosyllis leylae, assembly GCA_038406175.1. Lineage (NCBI taxonomy): Eukaryota > Metazoa > Annelida > Polychaeta > Phyllodocida > Syllidae > Haplosyllis > Haplosyllis leylae. The sequence continues at coordinate 10,571 of JBCAUG010022322.1, forward strand.
ATTTTGACAAATGCAATATTCCTTTTACTAATATGAGAAATTGAAGGGCCTTATTTGTCCTTTTGGTTT
>JBCAUG010022333.1:0-10639 GCA_038406175.1 Haplosyllis leylae
TAAAATTTGACCAAAAAAATATCCACTCAGAAGTTGCGAGTGCATCACAGATAGTCTCCTTGCGGAGACTAATAAAATCTGTCATACTCCAACAAGAGTTGATAGCTTAAAAGTTACCGATTGACTTCCATACCAAATGAATAAGTGATATTGTTACCTGTGCAAGTGAAGAGGGGTGCATCCTGTGTACTTGCGGTCGACTGAACTTGGACATCCGGTTCTTGTACTTCCTGTTTTTGCACTTCCGCCACAACAGTCTCTGCAGGTTCTGACAAATCACAGACAGTTTCTTTCCTAACTACCAATCCATCCATAACCACAGAATTAACAGGTGGTGTTTCATTTTCCTGGTATTCTGAAAAGATGTACATCTGGGTTCCAGAGAGATTCATTTCAGCACTTTCAGCAATGGTAGTGACGGTTTCCAGAGCATTGGTGAGTTCCTCGCGATTCGCCACATCATTGTTCATGTTGTCTTTGATGTTCATCAAAAGCTCCACATGCTGATCAATGGTCGTCGCTTCTTCATCAATCTTCGCCAGAACTTCATTCATTTTGAATGTAACTTCTTCAATAAGCTCTTCGTACTTTTGACTGATTATTTTCAGATGTTCTTCCTTCCTCTCCTCCAGTCTAACGAGACATATTTCATTCCTTTCCTTCACTTCTTCCTTCACGGCTAAAACCTTCCCTTTCTTTGCACCCAACTTTTGCGTTTCCAAGTCTAGCTTCTTCACCAAAGTTTCTTTCTCTTCTTCTTCCATATCAATCACGTCATGGCCTCGATGGTATTTCGTGAGGCATTTTTGGCAGATGGCTTTCTTGCATTCTTTGCTTTTGCAGAATAAGATCAGAAGTTTACCATGTTCTTCGCATTGCGAAATCTTTCCGTCCACTTCGGGTTCCTCGACACTCACCGCTGCATTGAGCTTTCTACGGATATTCGTCAAAATGTACTTATTTTGAGGAAAAGTTCTCACATTATCGACCACCCTGTGTTTTTTCCTGCACTCTGGACAATCCATGAAAATCCCTCGGATAAGATGTCGCAGACATCGTTCACACAACGTATGGCTGCACGGTAAAATACGTGGTACACGGTCCCCAGTTTCTTCAAAGTCTTCCAAACAAATCTGACAGGCTAGGATGTGATCCAGACTGTCGGCCATTGTTTCAGGAAATAGACAAGTCTCGATTTCGATTGTCTATACTCACTGGGTACAGTTCTGGTTTTTTTGTGACTCACTGAATGAATGGTAATTTGCCTGGGTTGTGTCCCATTTTCTATCATCATACTGTGGTAAAAATACCCCGACTGTTATTGTTGTGTTCTATTTAGTGCTCCACTTTACAAAACACGTGGTAAAAGTTAGTTCCTTAGTTCCTGACCGGAAGCAATGTCGTATTTTGTCACCTTGTGTTACGTTTTGTAACCCAGCAACACGACAGCATTGCCGTCAAGTAGCGCCAAGGAATTCACACCAGCATAGAAGGTTTTGATTGAACTGGTGACTGTTAATTTAAAATGTCATACAACCCCATTTGCACACTGTACAACAATTTCTTTTAAAGTCATGACCGATAGTCTGGACTGGAGCACATCCTGGCGTGCCAGATTTGCCTGGAAGATTTTGAAGAAGCAGGTGACCATGTACCGTGCCTATTACCCTGTACTCATACCCTGTGTGAAAAATGCCTGAAACAACTTTTCAAACTCTCAAATCGTGGTGATTTTGTGGAATGTCCAGAATGCAGTGTCCTAATTGCACTGTACAAAGGTGCGTTCCAAGTTTGTGATGAATTTTAAGATTCATGAACCTTGTATCTTTTTCAATTGAAAAATTGTGAATGTAATAAAAGACGTCTAAGTGAACTGATATCCATTAGAGTTTTTCACAAACACATAAGGTTGGCAATGTTGGCATTATTGCCACCTTTCTGTACCCACATATTTGCATTTTTGTCTTTATTTACATCAAGTGATGTTAGTAAATGTGAAATTAGCAACCAAGGGGTTGAGGATTATGGTTAAATGGTACATTGGACTTGTTGATCTTTTGTGACAGAGCTAAAACAAAGTTGGCATTCTTGTATTACAGAGAGATCGTGAAAAACTCTAGTGGCAGATCCAGGATTTCCCACGAGAGGAGCCCAAACAAGAAAGGTGGGGCGCCAACCTATTATTTTAGCCAACTGTAACTGCAATGAAAATGAACCAAATTGGACCCAGACTCTGGGGGCGTATAGTAATTGCAGCCGCACCCAGAAATATCATGTCCCTGGCAGACTGGTGAAAATTCTCCTTTTACTGGCTTATTTAGAGTCAGCTTAGTGATTGAAAGAGGGCTCTGTAGTATTTTGGGAATATGCTTTGGCACTTTTATGATAATTAGGCCTACTTTGAGCTGCAGTCATTGGTAGGAATTTGTTCACACAGAATACTGCCATTGACATCATTTTTCATGCCAGCGTAGCAAATGTTCAACAATGCAACATCATTTTTTCGTTTGTACCCCATTTACTTTCAAAATAAATACATTTCCCATTTTTACTCATTACAAACTTCTGATACAAGAGCTCTATTGGACTTTCACAGCGCTAATAAAATTCCGACCCTTAATAATATGCGCAAACAGAAGTGACGATGTTTTCTCGCACCAGCGTATTTTGTGCTTTTTTCCAAGACCGAGATCCCCAGCTTTAAGCAAGACCCCCATGTACTTGTCATCTGCGTTGAGGTTAAACATATGAACGCAGTCGTTAGTATTATCGCAGACAAAGAAATGACCCCTTCCAGTTGATGCCACTGAAATGGAACTGATTTGTTTCGTCACATCAGGAAGAACATCTGGGACGTCATACTCACCCAGGTTATATATTTTAACCGTACTTTCAGATACTGCAATGAGTGTTTTGTCAGCGATACACATATCAGTTACAAAACCGCCCACCTTAATACGGTTTTGATTAACATGCTTGGGAGGGGATGTGAGGCAGTTAAGCTCCTTCACTTGACAGTCACTCCAATCCGCATAGTAAAGAAGATGTTTATTGGAACATAAGGCATAGGGTTTTTCTGGATGTAATGGAAGAACTTCAACAATTCTCGATAAATTATCCAAATCTCGGAATTCAATATTTCTTCCTGGTGACCTGAAAAGAAAATTACAAACATTTAAAAATTTGTCATTTGTCGGTGGATGAAAACAAGAAATATTTGATAACTGAGTTTTCAGTGTTCCCAACCTTATCGGTAAAGAGTGACCATTGTTGGTACGTGATAACGGAAAATATAGTCGGCCCAAGGACTTTAAATTATTGAAACTCACCAGTAAGATATCGCAATGCAACGTTTTCCGCTCAACATAACTTCCGTTATCTCTCTGGCATCTAGGTTTACTTTTGCGGAACTCAGTTCCTGACCGGTAGCGATGTTATATTTTGTCACCTTTGTGACAGAGCTATTGGACCCTAACAATATGACTGCCTTTTCATCATCAACAAGTGCCATGGAATACCCGCCATCATTGGAAGTGTAAAACGATGCTGTAACTGAATTTAAGTGTCTCGCAATAAAATTTAATTCATTCATCCCAAGAAACATATATGTATTCTTTTCATAAAAGAATAGAATTGAACCGAAATAACAGGACGTATTCCAACAAGATTATGCTTTCGTTGAAATTTTTCTTAGAAACATATGAAATTAAAGAGATTTGTCCTTTAAAATGCTCGAGAACCTACATCCGCCAAGTAACAACAAAATTACTATTACCTGTAAAGCTGAAGTCCGAAGCCTTCGTTTTCGTCGCTGCTATGATTTCGTACAACCTTATTTCCCTTTTCACCAGTTGATCGCACAATATTTCAACGTGATGTTTCATCTTTTCATGATCTGGCTGACATTCAAAGATTTCGTAACTCTTGTCTCTGGACAAGTTAAATTCAATGCTTTCCTTGATGGAATGAACTACTTCCAGATTACTAGCAATGTTGTCACGAGTTTCAGCGTCAACGTCGCTGTTGGTGATGTTCTCCTTAATGTTGTTGAGAAGTTCTTGGTGTTGATCCAGGCAGCTGATGCTTTCACCAATATCTTTAGTTCTAAGTCTCTGCTCATCTACAGATTCTATCATTTCTTCAAATCTTTCTTTAACAAGTCTCAGACATATTTCTTCGTTTTCTCTTAGTTTCTGCACACAAGAATCATGCAGGTGGTCTATTGTGGTTTGAACCACAGATACTGCTTGCTTCTTTTCCTTCAAATTTTGTAAAATTGCCTCCACCTCAGCAACAAGTGCCTCCTTCTCTTCTTCCACAATATCCACCACATCATGCTCTCGGCGGTATTTTGTGAGGCAAGTAAGGCAAATGTCTTTCTGACATTCACTACATTTGCAAAACAAAATCAATTGTCGTCCATGTTCTTCGCACTTGGTCACTTCTCTCTGAGCAGTTTCTTTCCCAGAATCTTCCCGTTTTCTTTTGATATTGGTGAGGATGTATTTGTTTTGAGGAAATGTTTTGACGTCATTCACAACTCTATGCTTCATTCTGCATTCTGGACGTTCCACACAATCACCGCCATTTGAGGGTTTGATTAGTTGTTTCAGACATTTTTCACACAAGGTGTGAGAACACGGCATTATACGTGGAACGCGATCCCCCGTTTCTTCAAAATCTTCCAGGCAAATCTGGCACGCCAGGATGTGCTCCAGACTATCAGCCATGGCTTAAAATTGTTGTATAAACGTGTAAATAGTTTTCGTCCCGTCAAGCGACATGATTTGCCGAATACGAAGTGTCCTGATTGCATGGTTCAAAGGTGTTTTTTCATTTGTGATGGATTTTGAGACGGTTTTCTATTTGTACAGACGCGTCCAGAAAGTCTTGCGGAAAATTTTGCTGATGGGAGAAAAATAGTATTACCGCCCAAGCAAGTATAACAGGTGTTTTTGGATCAAAAAAGAAACTAAACATTTGAGACCCATTCACAACAATATTTTTTATGTTGGCATTTTGTCTTTGATACTTTTTGGCTTTCGCTCGATGTGTGAATGGACTTTCACTCTTTGAAATCTTTCCATTAGGCTTGTGCACAACAAGAAATGGTGATGTTTCATCGCAGCAACGGATTTTCCAAGATTTTCGAATTTCCTATATTTATCATCTGGACACACAGATTGTTAAAATCGCAGATCACCCGTTTTGAACTCACTGAACCTTTATGATTTCATGTGCAGTTACAGCCCTTTTCATGGTGGATACAACATTTTCAGGTACAAATGCCTTCGAACTTTTGAACCTTTTTTCATTTTCATGCAGGTTTTAGGGAAAATTGGTCCAATAATAGGTTGGCACCTACCACCCTCGGTTGTGGTACGCTATTTCTGGGAAATCCTGAATTCGCCACTGTCCTTTGCTGGGGACAAGAATGATAGGGTGCATCATACTTTATGGTTTCAGTTCATTTATATTTACGGTTGGCAATGGTGGCTTTTTGGGTTCTGATGTCGTAAAGAACTTACATATATCTATATCCACATCGGTGAAACATTCTATTCAAAATAACATTGGATTACGTATTCTGCCCCATGCCATACTCAATGGCCCCTCATTTCGTCTTCCGACATACACGAATGAGGATGAACAACATTAATTTGGAACTTTTATTCTTTATTTTCCATTCGTTTTTTAAACAAGTCTTTTGCTAAGCCTCACTGTAACCAAGATATTTATGTAAACAAATGAGCGTCATCTTTTATTAAAGATCTCCCATGGACATATATAGTCATGCAAAAAAGGTGTCTGGAATAAAGCATTTCTTTTTGGGTCCAAAATATCTGTTTACCATAAGAGGCACTATCTATATTTGTTCCTTGAAAAAAAGGCACTTGATATGAAGTGCATATCGTGGAGCTCAGTTTGAGTATGAGTTTCCTGTATGAGATTCAGTTTTGGCACCCCAAAAATCTAGCTTGTTTGCAAACAAGCTGTATTCTTCTTGTCCTGACCACTGGGCAGCACACCAAGTGAATTAGGCAAATGTGTGCAAAGCACATGGCTTTGTTTATTAATGTCAAGGCTTTGGATGCAACTATTACTTATTTTTATGGGAGACAATTAAAGCAAATAACAATTGAAGATGATATTTTTTATTTAAAAAGTCTTTTATTGAAACAGAATACAGGAAATAGCAAAAATACACATTTTTTGGTCGAAAAATCTAGCTTGTTTGCAAACAAGCTAGATTTTCCCAGATCTTCACCCAGGTGAGTCAGCCTACAAAGAATGTTGACATTTGGCAGAATCTAGCTCATTTGCTAACAAGCTAGATTCCACAGTTTCAAATCTAGCTTGTTGGCAAATGAGCTGTATTCTTTTTCCGAATCTCAAACTGCAAACTCATACTCAAACTCGCAAGCATCGATCACACAGTGTAATTTGGTGTCATCCTTTTACTCGTGTAAATGGTGCTATCAACGGCGGCAGATCCAAAATTTCGAATAGGATTCGGTACTCCACCGCAGGGGAGGGGCGCCAACCTCATAATTTGCTGGAGTCACAAAAGAACAATGTGATTTTTTTAAAATTGGGTCTGTAAAAGAAGTTCGTTGGGGCTATATATAATATCAACCAATGCCTTGCATATGGTTCAATACCGAATTTGATTCAGGCCCAACAGAAAGGCGAAGTGACAAACGGACTGTCAACCTAGTGATAAACCATTAAAACTCAGTATTATGTACGATTTATTTGTTAAAACTGGGCATTAAAATATTTAAACTTCATCGAGACTTGTGTAGTTTTTGTACTTAATCTTTTCCATTAATATTGTATCTCGCTCATAAGAAAAGATATTATGATGCAATCTACTAATTATGTCTCCGTCGCTGTTTGAAACGAAATGACAAATCAATCCCATGCGACACTGCAATTCACATGAGATCGAGGTCCTCCGAAAATTTATGTGAATGTTCACTTGGTTTTCATTTGAATAATTAAGTAACATTGGTTGAAAATTACAAATAACAAGAAAGTCCTCCAGCGTGAACGCAAGAGGCATACCTCTCGCCGCGTAGCAAGTTCTCGCTCTGCTATCTCAGGGGGGAGGTACCCCATCCTAACCGCTGGGGTAGCCCCCCGGTAAAAGTCCTGACTTGTACCTGGCTGGGGACTCCCCCCCCCCCAGCTGAACCTGGCCGAGGTAACCCCCCCCCCCGTGGACAGACAGACACCTGTGAAAACAGTACCTTCCCTCGTACTGCGTATACGGGCGGTAGTAATAAGATAACTAAGAAAGGAGTCAAATCGAACGAAATAAACATAAGTGAGAAGAATTAATTTTGGAAACTTCGAATGTGTTCATTTTGTACCCGTAAGTGAACCAAAATAGAAAAACCATACCATTTCTCGGGAGCCAATCAGCGACAATACTTAGTGAGAGTGAAACTCACATTTATTTCCTTTTTATGGACATAGGTAAAACGGTAATGACAAATGGAACAAGAAAATCATGTTTAATGTAAAATATTTTGTTCTAGTTAATGAATTCTTGGATAATGGTTTCATTCCTGAGGTTCAAAGTGATATGATGATGACTGCATACACTCTGTGCAAAAAGAGAAAACGAGATGGCAAGTGATACACTTTCAGGTCTCCTTGAGGCGGTGAAGCGTCCCTCTACAAATCTGACTGAAAATGCCACCCTTGCATTTTTCCGGGGGGAGGGGGTGGGGGGGGGGGGGACTGGCACTTTGAATCTTGAATTCCAACTTGACTTGAAACTTCCAACTTTTCATTTCGGGGGGGAGGGGGGTAAAGTGGCACTTTTTGGCACTCATTTTTGGTACACAGTCAGTGCAGGGTGCTTCACAATAGTCTCTCTCGGAGACTAGTAACACAGAGCTCGGATATTATCACAGATCTAAGAGATCTTGCGATTTACACTTAAAACTCTTTCTGTTCATATTTGCGGGTGACAAATGCCTGTGCTTGTTCTCTGCCACGTTTATCTTTATATCCTCAAAATGCGAAATTCTGTCTCCATAACCTGGGCTCTCCAAACCTGGAAACGTCAGCCTTTGTTTTGCAAAGGGTATACCCAACTGATCCTGAACTTTCAAACGGAAGCTTTGTACGCTTTCCGTCGTGGTCACCCAATGGATGTGATGTGTTCTTCGTGAGTCGTCAATATCTGCGCACTGGCTGCCTTTTCTGTAAATGATATAGACTAAATAGTCATGAGGTGCCACTCCGTATTTGTTCAACGTGTATCTATCGCAGTCTAATTCATTGTAAGTCGTTCTGCAATTTTTAGGGTTGTGGAATATCACAACATTGTTCATCTTGATGTCTTCTTCTTCTTCGTCTACGATGATTTTCATAACTCTACGCTTTACTTCCCCGACGTGATCAGTTCCTTTAACTTCCAGGAACGCGACAACTTTAAACGTAAACGAAGCCTCTATGGATATTTTGAATGTTGCATCGAGCGTCTTGAGATCCAATCTGGATTTGTTTGATATTCCGTAAAAATGTAAAGGCACGTCTTCTTCCAGTTTTTCCGAATCGTAAAACACGTCATAAACCTGTGGTGCTGATCCCAGAGAATGTTTACTATCACTGAGCATTTCCCTTAAATCACAAACTGTATCACAATCACTGACTTCTAACCTCACAACTCCCTTCTTAAACACATGAACATTAATCTCTATAATTTCAGGTGATATGAACAAAATCTGGATAACACTGCCGTCCTGGATGTCGTAGTTTTCCAATCGTTTCTCATCTTCAAGTGTCTCTTTTCGCAAAATAAGTTTTATCCTGAACTTTATGTCACTTGTTTCGTAAAGTTTTGTTTTTAACTTTCTTACTTTGTCCGTTTCTTTTATTTTTAGTTTGTAGTTGAGGTTTGTTGATGTTTGGAGATTTACCGTAATGTCTTCCGCGCCATGTTTCAGTGAAGAGCGTAACTCCATCAGGACAAAGCGCACAACACACCTGTTAACGCAAGTGGAAAATGTTTTCAAAAAGGTTCACAAGTGTAACTGATCTCCTTGCAATTTAAAGTCTCACAATTTTACATCTCAGACATGGCTATTTTTCTTTAGTCTGCATAAGTATTATTTACTTACAATGAAATATTCTTCAATTCGTTCAATTTTAATTAAATGTTATCAAAATTTATCATCTTTTCTATCCCACAATTTGCATCAGTTTGATTGAGTATGCGGAACAAATAATAAAGACATCAGTAATGATAAATGTCATTGTAGTTTAACAAACTGGTGGAGAAACCAATGCAAACAAACATTCCTGTTAAGAATGGTCCCTAAAATTCTCAAACTTTTTCATTGATTACATTTTAAAACATACAGGTTTTTTCATTGAATATATTTTTTCAATGAATATATTAATGTTAATTCTTACCTACTGCTTCACTATATCGTTAAGAAATTAGCCAAATTTCACAGGTGACAGACCTACATATCATCCACCTGACTAAAACAGTAGTTTCTTTTCTTATTGTTGTTTCTCATTCTATTACATTATGAACCAAAGTAAACTCTGACATTGATGCAAATAGCTTACCCTTGAACACCAAGAAAAGAAGCCTCAACCTAGATATTTATTTAGAGCACGGTGGTACTCACCTGGTACTCACAGTGGCGTCCCTCAAGTTTTACAGAACTTGCATTTGTCTGATTAACTGATCACTTTTAGAGTTAATTTTGGTGTTCATGCGAAAAGATCAATACAAAAATGGGTTATATCAATAATACGTGCACAAATGTTGCATATTTTAACTCATTTACATGGAAATATTCATCAAAAATCATGGGCGCGTAATACACTTTTCCCCAGTGAAAATACAATACACTTGCCATCAAGACAGTAAGCAGAAAACACCTCGACTAAGTTTTGCTGTACGGTAACTTGATCTTTGTAAACAAAGGAGCTTTGGTTATTAATTATCAAATTACTGAAAGGCGTCTAATATACTGCCTATCTGATTTTGCTCATTGCACACGGGACAGGTACTAGATCTATTTCTATGCTGTACAGACTGTGGTGCAAAAATTTATTATAAAGCTATATTTGCATAAATCTTCAGATGAATTTACAAATGTTCTCCACACTAATTTACTAACTTAGTGAAAAGGTCGGTGCAAAATATTTAAAGAATAGATTGGATTTACACTGTGTCCCGCTTATAACAATTCGGTTACAACAAGCACCCGGCTATAATGAACAGATTTCTTTGCACCATACTCATTGACAGCAATGTTAAAAAGTTCAGTTACAACGAACACCCACCTATAATGAGCAGTTTCTTTTGCATCTTTCTACTCATTTTAAGCGGGACCCAGTGTACATATACCTCAGGGCCGTAGCAGGCGGCGTCAACAAACAATTTTGCAAAAATTTTCGAAAAACTACATAAAATTGTGATCAGGAGGAATGGGCCGGGAGTAACCCCTAGAACCACCAAGCCATATGTAACACATCAACGAAGTATCATTTTGAAAACAAATATATCTCAACCGGTTATGATGTATTAAACATTAATAGGCTCATCAATTTCAAAACTACCAAAAAGTCAATGATAACAAGAAAGTCCTCCTCAGGCCGAGTG
>JBCAUG010022344.1:0-24887 GCA_038406175.1 Haplosyllis leylae
ATGGAAAGGTCATTTTCACAGATGGGATTGACAGCTCTAAATGGGTCTTTTGTACAACATGTAAAGAGGTCTATCATCTCTCCTGTGGCACCTCCTGTACTGAACAACAGGTTGAAGCCAAAGGATGGCCATTTACATACACATTTAATGAATGCCAAGGTCATTCAGTTCAAGTGGGTTACCACCCAACCAAAGTAGATCTACCAAGTGGGTCATCAAGCAGATCACTTTAACCGGACTTATTTTTGTCAACAGAACGATGGTGAAACAGAAATTTTCGAAGAAGGGTAAAGGAGGGAAGGTGTTAAGGAGCCCTGAGGAGCATAAGGTGGCTTCTGGCTACAAAGGTCAGAAGAACCAGCAATGGAAAGAGGCCAAAATGCAAGAAGCTGAGGATATGTGGGAGAAGAACAAGTCACTTCCCCCAGAAAAACAGCTGTCAATGAGGGCAATTGCAAGGAAAGTGTAGATTGGCAAGACTACAGTAATAGAGAGGCTGTCTAAGAGGCATAAAGGGAAAGGGCATATCACTGGTGGGTGCAAGGAAGGCAAGAGTTCTGACCTGCTTGATAACCATAACCATAAACATTTTAACTGTAACTCCAAGCAGGTCACCAAGCGGGTCATATTCGGAAGGTTGTACCACTGACCCAGTTGATTTCAGCTTACCCTATTTGGTATTATTTTACTAACCAAGAAGATGACCTTGCAGAATTGTTGATGGTGTATGCGAGAAGGGGATTCCCTTTTACCGATGACCATCTATGTACTCCTGCATATGAACTGGCAGTCAAAACTCACAGACCTGGGTTCTCACGCACCAAAAAGAAAGCTGGACATGCATGGAGGAATTGTTTCATGGAGAGAAAACCAAGATTGCGGAAAAAGAATGCACAAAATTTATCAGCCACACATGTGATGGCTGCCAACCCAGTACAGGTGGAGAAATTTTTGATCTGTTGAAGGAATGGGTCAGGAAGTGGAAGAAAGAGTTTAAGCCAAATAACATTTGGAACATGGACAAAGCAGGCATTACTGATGTTCCCAAAGAGCAAAAAGTAATTGGTATAATAGGGGAGCATGCCTTTCAGCCTGTTGCAGATGAAAAAGGCACAACAACCACAATGGTCACCTCTGTCAGTACTGAAGGGCTACACTTACCCCAATGATCATTTTCAAAGCTGGACATGTCAAGGATATCTGGAGGGAAGCTGCACCATCAGGTTACTTCATCTGATGCAGCGAAAGTGGCTTCATAAATGCTGACCTATTTGCAGACTATGGATCCAAGTTTATGGAGTACTTGCATGACAAACACCTCTTGGGTAACAATGAGAAACACCTTCTCCTACTGGACCTGCATAGCAGCCACCTGTTTAATGCCAAGCTTATGCTCCTTATGCAGGAACACAAAATTGAAGTCTGTTCATTCCCCCCACACTGCACACATGTTCTGCAGCCCCTAGATGATGTGCCTTTTGCAGTCATGAAGAAAAAGTACCAAAAGGAACTTTTGTCATATAACTTCAGTGTTGCTGGGGTGAAGATGAACCATTTGCAGTTCTTTTGAGTTCTCATTCCAGCATTTACTCAGGCCTTCACTCCTGAAAACATCAGAAAGGGATTCATGCAGACTGGGATTTACCCAATAAACCCAAATACACCTAAACTGAAGGACTTGGGTCCCAGCATAATAACTGATAAGTGTAAGTCCTCAGTTGTGTGTTGAGCATTACACTGTTATCACTGTTTGATTGCATATTCATTTATTGGTGTTTTTTTCAGTTTCAGTTGGAGTTTTAGATTGAAATTGGCAAGTGGTTCACCAACTTTAATAGTTTTTAACTTGTCTTTGCAGATGCTGAGAAAGGTGATGCCCCTCCAGCTGATGCTGCCCCAAGTACCTTCGCCTCCCAGCAGGAAGAGGAGCCGGCAGAGGGGGATGGTGACCAGCAAGAGGAGCAAGTCACTGACCTGCTTGGTGCTGTTGCAGCCAATGTAGATGTGCATGTGAAACAGGAAGAGGAGGACGATGATGATGATGAGGAGGAGGACAAAGAAGAAGAGGATGAGGATGACCCAGAGGCTGATGAGTACTTGAACAAGTACATAAACAAGGATTCTAAGGTATGGAGTGGGTGGGGGGGGGGTCAACCCAGTCACATGTCTCTAGTGGGTCACAATTTGTTGAACCTATATCTTCTTTCACAGATCCTCAAGAAGGTTGACAGGCCACAGTGCAGTGCAGCAGCTAAGAGGTCATATGCTGAAGTTAAGGTGGAAGAGGAGGAGGTGACAGAAAAGCCAAGAAGTAAGGTTTAGTGTTCAAGCGGGTCATGGTTATGTTGTACTAGATCTACCACCAAGTGGGTCATTAAAGTTTTTCATTTTTTTGCAGAGAAACCAAAACCTGAAGTGACTGTGACTGAGTCTGGTAAAGCATTTGTTTGGAAGCCACCAACCAGTACAGAAAAATCGACCCAAGAGCTCGTCCCAATCAACATACAGCCGACAGATGATGGCAGGTATTGACCCGCTTGAAAAGTGACCTGGTTGCGGAGGTAAATAAAGTGACCTGGTTGATCCTAAAAACTTAAAATTTCACTTGTTCTTCAGATCCCAAGGTTGCAGCACGTCATGCAACAGTAACAGCCACAGCCAAGAACCTCCTGCTGAAATATGGTTTCCCACTGAGCAAGGGTGGATCTTCAAAACCAGCAGGAGTTGCAGGAGGAGCCAAACCACCAGTTATGGGTGCTAGCAGGTTGGTTGGGCCTCCAATACAATGAAGGGCAATGACAAAGGACCGAAAGAACATAATAAAAGGTGGGAGTGTGTTGACATGAAGTAGGAGTGGACAGTTATAGTTCCATTCGGTTGACCCGGTTGGTGGTACGGCAAGTGACCCAGTTGCTTTTACAGTTTTGTTTGTTATCCAGGTTTCTATTTTTTGGTGTAAATAAAGTAGAAAGTACAGACTTTCTTGTTTTTCATTTTTGTGTATAGATGTGTATGTTAAGGATTTAGTACAAATGCCTACTAAGCCTCAATCAACTTCAACAAGAAGGCCTCCAAAGAAGGTACCAAATTGGCACCTTACAAGTGAAGCCACAAAGGCCTATATCATTGAAAATCATGAAAAGAAAGAAAAAGAGAAAAAGAAAGAAGCTAAATATGACAAAGCAAAGAAGGAAGCTGTTGCCAAGATCAAAAAAGAGGAGAGAAAATTGAATAAAACCACACCAGCTAGACCACCAATGGTCCACTCAGCTAAGTGACCCAAGCAGGTCAGTCATAAGTGACATGCAGACGGCCATTTAGTTAAACTTTCTGTTGAGGAATTAAGTACTCATATGTAGATCTACCTATAAGCTATCCACATGTAAATAAATAATAAATAATGTTCTTCATGAAATGGAGAAGCGGCTGTTTTTCTGGTTGACCCACTTGATGACCCAGACTACCAACACAGGTGACCCGAACTTCCCGCACTACGAAGCAAGTGGGTCAGTTTTGCCGAATTTTTCCTTGGGGTCTAATTCACAGAGAACTTCATATTTACAAACGGTACCACCATAAATGGATATACAGGTATGTGTTCTATACTCTTACATAACAAGCATTTATTTGAATAAGTACAGGTAAAGTTACAGTGAATTTGAAAAAGTGACCCGGACTACCAACACCCAGTCTACAACTTGGAATCAAATCAGTGTGATTACATTCAGTGTAATCCAATACCCAATGAGTAATATTTAAATTCTTTGTGTGTATTTCATGTTGAAAATTTATTGGTCTCACCGGATTTTCAAATACGAATTGATAATTTTAAAGAGTTGACATTTTTTAAATTAAAACCAAAATTGTACCCAACTCGGCCACGATGCACCGCTGATATATTTTGGGAAGTTACATGGCATCATGAAGAGTGAATAGTTTGCCGGAGGTTTTGGGTGGAGTTTACATCATTAGACAAGAGTCGCCCGAAGCGGCATATTAGTTGTTTACCGCAGACAAACCTCAGCTCACGCAATATCATAGTTAGATGAAACCAACAGACGACACAATTAAGGTTAAATAACAAAATCAACTTAATATATTGCATATATTTCATCCAGATGCAAATTCACTCCCCCCACTGTATGAATGTCCATATGCAAAACGATATAAATATTGCCACTTAGACATGCCGTTAAATCGGGTGTAGGTCACTTAGGCCCACGCATCCCAACGTTGTTACACGAAGTGTACAGGGACAGTTTTTTTTCTACTTCAATATTGTATTATCACAGGGCAGTGTAATTGAAATGGGATTGTGCAAATGTTTACTAATCGTGTCTGTTAAGTTAATTTTCTGAACTACTTGGTAAGAATTTTTTACGTACAGGTACACCTTTACAATTTCGAAGTTATATTTAAGCAGCAAGGTCATTAATACAAGCCCAAAATCAAGAATATCAGGCAGTGAAAGTTTCACGAGGTGGCTCGTTCGCTCTCCTTCACTCCCCTTTGCTCCTGGCCGTGGACAGGGCCACAGACATGTCCACGGACAGCTGTGGACACTTCCGCAGACACATTTGGAGGCTGTCCACAGACACTTCTGTGGACATGTTTGCAGACACTTCCGAGGCTCTCTGCAGACACTTCCAAGGCTGTCTGCAGACACTTCTGAGGCTGTCCATGGATACTTCCAAGGCTGTCCATGGACACTTCCAAGGCTGTCCACAGACACTTCTGAGGCTGTCCGTGGACACTTCCAAGGCTGTCCAAGGACACTTCTGAGGCTGTCCATAGACACTTCCAAGGCTGTCCTCAGACACTTCTAAGGCTATCCGCGGACACTTCTGAGGCTGTCCGTGGACACTTCTGAGGTTGTCAACTGACACTTCTGAGGTTGTCAACTGACACTTCTGAGGCTGTCCGTAGACACTTCTGAGGCTGTCTGCAGACACTTCTGAGGCTGTCTGTGGACACTTCTGTGGAAGGGGGCAAAGGGGAGTGAAGGGGTAAAGGGTGGGGGGGGGTAAAGGGGAGCAAAGTGCATTGTATACTAGGTTTTAGGGTCCCAACCACCTGTGGCAAAATAATTTTGATTACATAATGTTATGTTGAGGTGTCCCCACCACCCCCAAGTAGAATCCTCACCTCAATGTATACTCACTGAGCTGCAAAAGGCCTTCATAGATCCCCACCATCAACCACTAAAACCCTCAATCAACCACTAATGTGACTCTATGAGCCACCAATGATGTGTTTGGAGTGAGAGGCAAAGGGGGTGAAGGGAGCAAAGGGGGTGAAGGGAGCAAAGGAGGTGAAGGGAGCAAAGGAGGGTGAATGGGAGCAAAGGGGAGCTAAGGGGCAAAGCTCATTGTATACTAGGTTTTAGGGTCCCCACCACCTGCAGCAAAAAAAATTTCAATTACATAATGTTATGTTGAGGTATCCCCACCACCTCCAAGTAGAATCCTCACCCCATGTACACTCACTGAGCCACAAAAGGCCTTCATAGGTCCAAACCATTGACCCAAAATTTTGGGGCAAAAACAGCCAATCAACCACTAATGTGACTCTAATGAGCCATCAAAAAAATTTCGATTACAACATATAGTGGTTAGATGTCCCCACCACCTGCAAATAGAACCATTGTCCCTTTTGAGGGTAGAGGAGTGAAGGGGGAGCAAAGGGGAGCAAAGAGGGTGAAGGGAGCAAAGGGGAGTGAAGGGAGCGAAGAGGGGTGAAGGGAGTGAAGGGGGCAAAGGGAGCAAAGGGGGGCAAAGGGGAGTGAAGGGGGTGAAGGGAGCAAAGGGGGTGAAGGGGAGCGAAGGGGGTGAAGGGGGCAAAGGACATTCTATACTAGGTTTTAGGGTCCCCACCACCTGTGGCAAAAAAAATTGATTACAACAAATAGTGGCTAGATGTCCCCACCACCTGCAAATAGAACCATCGTCCCATGTATAGTCACTGAGCCACGAAAGGCCTTTGTAGGTCCCCACCACGGGCCCAAAATTTCGGGGCAAAAACCATCAATTAACCACTAAGGTGACTCTAACGAGCCACCAATAAAATAAGGTCAAATGTCAGAGATCAAGAACATATGGCTGTCAAAGTACAAAAGTCCATTTTGTGTATTTCTGTGTGCTTGTGGGTGGTGCCCATTCGACGGACATGAATTCTTTTTGTTCATAATTTCCTATTTTTTTCCCATTTTAAATAGATGGATTTGAAAGCAACGTCGAGGAATGGTTCAGTACAAATTTCATTGCTCTTTTTTGGCAAAAAAGTGCTTGTAAATAAAGCAGACAAGTTCGGTTATTATCCATATTGTGTAATGTTGCGTACAAGTTGGTAACAGCTGCATCTTATTGCTTATTGCCAATGCCTCTTTGCCCTTAAAACTTGTACTTTGGAGTCCCTTTTAGCAGTGCATAATGAATTCTTTCACAAGAAAAGCATATTATTTTTTGTCGATGATATTTGTAATGGACGAGATAAAGGGAAGCGCGAGTACCTCCCATTTTGTGTTTTGGTCCTACTATTTGCCATAATATGATGATCACAGTTCTCTTTCCTCAGAGATTAACACAAACAAGTTACATCCCAATACTATATCCAATTCAAACAAATCTCCCCCATTGTGGTTGTCTTGTGTGGTTTGGTCGCAATTTGAATGGTTGATTTGGTATTTCGAAAATGAAAATTTATATGACAGAGACAGGAAGGTCCACCCTCTTGCTTTTGTATTTTCTCCCCATAACGTTAAAATAAGAGACTGAGCTACTTTCCTTTAGCTACAAACTGAACTACTTTAAGCCACAGGAAACTCGCAGAAACATGTCTAAATTCTTGATATTGCCTTACAGTAACGCACTGCATTAAACAAGTGGTTAAATTGAATTGGTGCAGTAGTGGAAAGTTACACATTATGCACATATGATGAGGATTTCCGCATTTTGACAATACAGAAGATTGAGAGAGGTGCGAATAGGGAACGGAAGCCGAGGTATTGACTGTTTTGCCGGAAGTCCAGTCTCATCTGACACTCTTGTTCACTTAACAAAAGTATTCAATATTGAGTGTTTTAGGATATTGATCTTCCATAATGTAGTCAGTTGATTACTTTTTGCGTGTTTGCACAATTGTCATTATCAGGATACAGGGAGAAGTTGAAATTCAGTGTGCAAATTCATAAGTCTTTCTGATTTGACCGCATTTTAGTACTACATGAAGATATGTGGTTTCTTCAGTTCATGGGTCTAACAATTTGAATTCTTAAAAAAAAAACACAGTGGATTGAACTTTTGCTCAACAGAATTTTCACTCAGTCTCAAGAGTATTGTTCTCAAGGCTCATTTTTGCTCAATCTAAAAATTAAGCAAAAATGAATTGCTAATGCTGTATTCAAAATGGATACAAACCAACCTGTTGTGGGTTTATCTGCCCGTTGGGGGTTCTAATTTTTAGATGTATGTAAACTTTCTGACAGTGATTAAACAACCTTCCCGAAGCACAAATTAATGGTATGGCCTTTTCTGAAAAGCTCGTGAAATTTACAACACCTTTCTGCCCCAACCACTTCTTGTTTTACGATCTCAAATAGTACTGTTCCTATCTGAGAAAGGATTTGCCACTTAGACATTAACATCTTTCACAATGTACTTTATTAGGATAATGAGACGTTTGGGATGAATTAAAGACCCGTTTATTGGTTCTTCTTCCTTCGCTCAATGCTCCATCCAGATTGAATGTCACCTCTAATGGCAACCTGGTGTTACTGAAGGGATCTTTGCTTTCTTACACGAAATATTGATAGGATCAGGTTGTGATTTCACTCTTCATTCCCTCAACTTCATGTGAAGCATGAATCAACAAATAGTAAATATGTTTGAACTGGCATATTTCATTTAAAAATTGGTAATCTGACCTTTTGATTCTAATTTGATAAATAGATTCCGGCGCTCACCAGTCACAAATTGGAGAGAAAGAAATAATAGGGTTTCATTGATTTGAAAATTGAATTTGTATCAGTGATTCGACAAAGAGGTTTAAATCCTCTTTACAATTAAAGCATTTCAGGCCTCTTTGCAACCAATTAAACCAAGCAAAGGAAATTAAAATATTAACGTCAGTTAATGTTTCGTCCAAAAAGTGCAGAATTTTGAACAATGTCACAAAAAGTTGTCAAGCATTACAAAATACTTCAATCGTCGGTAATTCTGCATTATTTGCCTTGATTGCCATCTTTGAAGGATTAGCTTGTTGCAAGGGTTGCATTTAAATGAAACAAACAACTTGGCTTGGCTTGGCTTGGCCTAAGCCTTGGCTTAAAAAGTCAAAACTGAGTACTTTCTCAAAGAAAATAATCAATTCCTTATTTCGGTTGATAATAATGCAGTCAACAATTTTGTTTCATTAGAATAAAACCCATAAATTGGATTTATTGTCTTTGGTGAAAGTGAAAGGATTGAAGTTCAGAAAGGGACCAATCTAATTTTTCCAAATTGTATTTGCAGGATATTTTTTGTCAGAAAGAATATTCGAATCTGCTACCTATTGTGTATTAAACCAGGATGTTAGTAGGTACCCGGAAGACACAGGCAATAAGAAGGGATCTTAAAATTGAGCCCAATTCATGCTTTAGTGATTTCCCCAATTTTGCTGAATACACGAAATTTCCGTTCCATTTGGGTAAAACTCCGCTGAACAGAGAGAAATGTTGTCTTCCTCTTATTACTTGCGGCAGTTGACTTCTCATGAACTGCAATTTCATTAAAATAGTTAGGTTCGATAGAATCAAATCTGAAGTTGATGTACAAAAATTGCAAAACTGCAACCCAGGCGAGCCCCATTGCATCATGTCTTTTTATTATTCATTTTAGTTCAAAATATCAATATAAGTTTAGTTTTTGGACAGAAAGGATATGAAACTTCCGTAAAAACACAACTGTGCAGGAAATTTAATCTCAGTGGATGTATGCCCATTGCAATACCCTGGTCTCTTACCAGTCATATCCAGTCAACAAACATTCGTGATATTTCTCTGAAACGTGTCAGTAAATGGACAAAGACCAGATATTTGTTAGCGGTGCAAAGTGTAAAAGGAACCTTTTATCAGTTCTACGCGTGTTTTGACGTACTTAATTAACATACTTTTGTCTGGAAACGTTGCTGACTTCCAGCATTTCCACATCTTTTTTCAAACGTTTCATTTCCAGGTAGATTGGAAAATATAGAATTCAGACACATCCTCTTCGGACCAAATAGTGTGAATAAAATGAATGCAATTGTACAAGGTTCAGTCATGGAAAATGTTCCTATACTCATGAGATATAATACCCATTTTACATATGTTTCATATGTGTGATTAAATGGAGTTAGAAATAAAATCTACTTGATATCAGCGATGAATTTTTGTATGAAAATTTAAACAGTATACAAGTCATTGTAATTATATACATTACGAAGTGTTTGTTCTCTTCTGTTTAAGGTTGCACAAGGGTCTAATTAATCCCACCGAGAGCAATTTAGTTTTACATTAAGTTTCTCTGTTCTTTTCTTTCATCCAATTTAGTATTAAGATCCACCCATTAATAATGAATCATTTTTGATGTAGAATTTGGTCTTTCTTCTCGGAAACTAAACCCACCGAAACATACTTCTGGTGCGCTCAGACTACACACGTAAGTAACCTTTGTGATAATAAATCACCTTGCAGACAAAATTGATACATATTACTGAAATGTCAAAGACAAATGTCACTTGTTCAAGAACAATATGGATGAAATAAGCAATATATCACCCAGTTCATTTAAAGTCTGACCATGAACGATTCTCTGCGAACCTCTCTTGTGCTCCTGAGAATTGCCCCTCTGTGGTTCACTTAACCACTCGCCGTATGTTTTCCTGTGCTGAGAGGTTCTCACTAAGACCTGAAGAGTCAGCTTTGTTTGGATATAATTTTCTACAAGAGCCTTAGGTAAAGTAATGCAAGGAAACTTATATTTCTGTCATGATTCCAGAAGAGTATATTGCATAGTTACATGCCAGACCTCAGTTGTAAATCTGTAAAGTTAATGTTAGTCCCATTCTTCTATGCTGTATGTCAAAGTAAGACGTTGTGTACATCTAACTCAGTCATTTCAAAAATCTTTGAAATTGTTATTATTATGTGCAGCAGCAGATAACTGTAAATATGGCAAGTGACGTTACTAGAAGTGAAGGAAAATTTCCGCAAAAATGTTTGATTTTTTTGCCAACTTGTGGCTAACTTCTATCCTTGGCACCACGTAGATGTCAGTAGTCAATTTTAGATTGTGACTTTCCTTGTATTAGTCAGTTGACCAGTTCCATGTCTTCGAATTGAAAAGTTGTCACACTGTAGAAGTATTCAAATATATATATGATGAATCAGTCCGGAGAAATACCATGTTTTGTAAGAAAAAATTTGAAATGCAGGATATTTATGCTAGACTAAACACATGGAGTATCCACTTCAGCTCTCACTGGTTGCACAGACTTACTTCTCACGTTGACTGAGCACAATTCTTAAGGAAGAAACATGCATCGATCCCATTAACATGATTAATGATCAGATTGATGATTTGTAGCAGTTTGCTCTCAATATTAAGTGCGATTTCTGTAACACTTAGTATGATGAGGGTCACACAGAAATTGTTACTCAGCGAAAGCTATACGTCATGCGCAGATGTGTCAAGTTTAGCAGGAAACTGAAAATGGAAAATTTCAGGGCCGAGTGAACACGTAAGTGCACAGGAAGCTGTTCCGCTGCGAATGGAGAGGAAGCAAATAAGTACTGCAAAAAATTCAACATTAAATCTTATGGTTTATTATTTGCATTTGTTTGGGTTGTTCCCACAAAAACACAGAACTGCTTTTACACAACACCACGAACAGTCTGAAATTGATGAACAACACATCGAGTAGAGAAATTAATTATGAGGGTAAAGTGATACGAAATGAATGGTTAGTTGTCAACTACATTTCAGTTTTGAGCTATGGATATTGCAAAGTTTTTGAAAAGCTAGCGGAAACTTTTTGCAAAAACTGCCTTTATTGATAAAACTGTTCATTCAGTGATAATGGTTGAATTTGTAGTCAGAAATCCATTCACTGTTTCTACACATCCAAAGATTTCTTGCTGTAGAACTATTAGAGTTTTCCCAGAATGAATTTCGCTGAATTCAGCTTGTTCAATGAATCTTGACATAATCAAAAAAAAGATATGATTTCCAGAGTTATTTCCTAGCTAGCTAGAAAGTGCATTTCCATTACTACCTATGGTTAGATATCCATTGTGACCAATCACAGTTAACAGATACCATCCCAGAGATAGTAATAGAAATATTGTTTTGCCACAACATCTAGGAATGTATCTATTTTTACATACGGAATAAACTCGTCTGACCTTACTACTTTTGGATTTTGTCTTGACTCACTGAATTCAACAAATTCGGTGAAAGTCATTTAGGGAGAACTCTACTGTTTTGACATTTATCGTTCACCCAACAGTGACCAATCATTTTTATATTCGATTTTCCCCCTAAATTATACAAATTTGGCAATATTGCCAACAAACACTAAAACGGGCAAGATCAAAATAAATGCAGCAAAAGAAATTGCCTCCAGTGGGGATAGAACCTGGAACCCCTTGATAAGCATTCTAATGTCCTGCCGACTGTGCTAAGTTAATACACATTTGTCAGTCTGACTCTATGACAGTTTTCTAAAGTCATTCTCTTATTGATTTTAGAAATTACCCAAATGCAAAAAGTGAAGTGGTTCATGGAACAAAGTTCAGAGATCTGCTATCCAACACATGTCTGCTTAGCTCATTCAGCAAGGCATTAGACTGCTGATCAAGAGGTCCTTAGTTCCATCCTCATGGGAGGCGATTTTTTTGCTGAATTTATTTTGATCTTCCCTTGTGTAAGCCTTTGTTGGCAACGTTGCCAACTTTTTTTTAGGGAAAACTCGATTTTCTCACACAATGAACAGTTTCAATGAACGGGTTGAATCTGAGCATGGAGTTCATTGTACACACTTAAAAACTTTTCGCACATAGTTCTATTCATCGAAGGAGGACTTTAATTTTGAGAATTTCTTCTCCAATGTCCTTTGTTCTTAATGACAAAGAAGAAGAAATTCTATTGAAGTGTCACAGAACTTGACACTTAACCAAAATGCACTTGACACACTGTGAACTGAAATTTGAAATAATTGAAATATCATGCAACACATGTTTTCTAAGTACAATTAACATTTTAAAATGATCTACACACAAATTAAGTACAAAATATCAAGAGAAGTTGACCAAATATAGTAATTTTTACCTTGTTTTTGGAGCTCATGCAGATGGTTCAATTAGTTATGGAACTGCTAAAATCCAATACTTTGAACAATTTTCAACACAAAAATATTAATTCTTTTGGAAAACCCTTTGGTGCACACATAGGCATATATCCATACAACAGACAGGTGAAGTTTCAGACAGCTATTCTATTTCTATACACAATTTTCGTCAATTTGAAAGGAGCTCATAATCCTGAATTAGAACCACACTGAACACATTCTGCAATGAAAATGATCACTTGGCACGAAACATCAATTACCACAACAATAGAACCTATTTTGCATTAAACTTCTTATTGGTCAAAGTACACGTGTTTCACTAACTGACAACAATAAATTCCTTATAGGGACATGCACCTACATGTCCTTAAATCCTCTGAACAGTGTTCAGTGAAAATTATTGCAATCCACCTCGACAATGACCATAATAGCTTAGGCCAAAACTTTTAATTTGTAGTGTCTATGCCCCTTGAGGAAAAGTTTTTAAATTTGTTAAAGACCACGGCCTTAGTTGTTTATCAAAATTTTAAATTTGTTCTCGACCTGCGGTCTCGAACAAATTAATTTTGATAAACAACAAGGCCTAGGTCTTTAACATATACAGAAAACACGCCCGGTTCTTTCTATCTATTGAGTGAAATCATTGTGATTAGGCGACCAAATCAAAAGATGCTCAAAATTGATGATGAATTTGTTTAGGAACACGAAGTGTTCCATCTTTCATCTTAATAAATCAAATAAATCACACATAAAACTGACAATCGGTAATATAAATCACGTAACCGCGACTCTCAGATGGAATCATTTAGTTTTCCTTCTCACGAATTTTTGATGTAGCTGTACAATCAATTTTTCATGCCTACAAGACAACTTTATTTCAAATTAACTGCTATATACAAAAAATGAAATATTGCATGTTTTAAACAATAATGATTCTATTTAGGCGCCTGTTTTCCAATTTTTCTGAAATGAAATCTATCAGAATAAAGCTGAAATTTCAAGCCGTTTGAGTTTTGTAAAAACTTTTCACAACATCAACAGGATATTAATTTTTGTTGAGTATTACGGAGTTGAGAAATTGTTTTGCAATTAATTTTTTCACCATAATCCTTCGGCATTTAATATTTAGTACAGTGAAGAAATGTTCTTGCCCAAAGAAAGTTTTGAGGAGGTAAATTGATTAGTTCGAAATGAAGTAGATAGTCTTAAGTCACACTGCACTTTGTAGCATCCAATGCAACAGCCAACGAAAGAGTTGTTCAAGTTTGAGTGACTTGCAGTTCGTAGTAGTTTACGCCACATTTTCTTCTTTAATCATCCAGGTTGTCATTATTACTAGTATAACAGTTGTTGGTTCAATTGAACCCTGTCCTCCTTGTACTCTACAAACGGCACAAGCGCAGTAGACATGCAGCTGGTGTCTACTTCTCTCGATTCTTTTTGTCACCTTGGAGACTAATTTGTGGATATTCGAGTGGCAATTAGGCCAAAGCACGGGTCATATTCAGATGGAGATGCAGACCAAGTGCATGGGAAAATCTTATGACCTCATGACCATTGAAATAGGATATAAGTAGGAAAATAACACTCGAGTTCTTGCGCTATTTGAAATTTAATTCAAATCCACTTGGTAATCAAAAAAAATAGCCATATTGTTTTCAGCCATGTATTGCTTTCACTTGCTTACCGACCAGCAGTCCAAAATGAACTAAAGATCAGTATCATTTCTTGCAAGTAGAATTTTGAATCATTGACCAAATGCCCAACAGTAAACTATAACGGCTTCGAATGAAACAATATTGCTAAACTTTTTGATTATAAGCAAACAGATTTGTATTAAAGTTGAAATAGGGCAAAAAGTCAAGTGCCGTTTTTCCTATCGATATCCTATTAATGGTCATGAGTACCAAAGAAATTGTCCGGCACATCCCGATCTGAATATGATTCGTGCAAAGTTGTTACCTAAGTGATGCAAATATTTTTGTGACACAATTTTCTGCTACACACTGCTTTGGTTAACACCCAGATGTCGAAACCGAAACCTAATATGGTGAGAAGACATAATGGGAAATATTCCTTTGTTAACGTATTTGTTAGAGCGTGATTCATGTTCTTAACTTTGAGCATTATATAATTTCATAGATCAATAGCCTGGCCTTAATGTTATTGTAATGGAACAATCCATCTTTTATCCATGCGCTTTGGTGTTCTCTGAAGACAATTAAACATAAACTTCAGTTACACATGCATTTCAGGATTGTCTGTAATGAGCAAGATTTCTTTTGAGAAATTTACTAAAAATGCCTCTTTTACCTTTTGCATTTTAGTTTAATGGCCATCCGAGTATGCGGATAGGTAATAATTTCAGTCAGGTCTGTCTGTCTGTGTGTCTGTATTTCTGTGAGTCTGCCTGTCTGTGTGTCTGTCTATTTGCACTATAACTTTTGAACCACTGTAACTAGGAAGTTTATTTTCAGCATACAGATACATCTTGACCACATCTACGTCAGGTTTCAATATGAAGGCCATCAGCTCAAGGTTAATGTCAAGTGAAAAATTGACATATTTTACCAAACTTTTACTTTTGTGTGATTATATTTCACTAAAACTTACTTAAAAAGTCAAGGTCATCTGAAGTTCAAGCTCAAGTCACTCAGTGTCAAGGTCAAATTAAAGAAAATCAATTTTCTGTCTACTGTAAATGGTTTTGTAATAGCACACCTTGGGATGAAAGCATTCTTGTTTTCATGATGCAGACTTATTACATATCCAACAAGCATCCAAAGTATTACAAGAGATGGTAAGCATGGAAATATGTATTTCCTTTACACTTACACATCCATAACCCAATGGACAAAAAAAAAAGCATACAATAAGTACGTTGGACATAAGACATAAAATATTGATGTCTGAGGCACCAATGGCTCATACTAAAATCATGTCAAATAAAAAGCACACACACTGGCTTTCCCTGACAGTAATTGTACTTGATAATCTTTGGTATCGTTGCACATGGAGCACTAGGTGTGACATAAAAGATTTATTTTCCTGCATCCACAGTCAATTTACACTTTATGTCCTCGGAGCACTTTCTTTCACACCTGTTTTCTTGTCTTTTATGGAGATGCACAGTAAGTACCTTCTTTTTTGTGGAAACATGAAACATGAAAATGCAGGTGGATTTTTTTCGTTGGAGATTGCTTTTTCATTATCAATCTTAGAATTTTTGATGAATATTGTGTACAATATACAACATTGTTATGATATAAATCTGTGCATAAAACCCGACATTGCTTTATTGTAATGTTATTTGACGTAATACTTTTTCCAACGTAAAATCCATTTTTCGTATAATTGTTAGTAGTTTTGTATGTTATCCGTAAAAATATAATTTCAAAATTATGGACTTTGATTCAGACACATGTGCCCTCAGGCAAGAAAGACTTATATATTTCAGTTGAATTATGTTTAATTTCTTTTTTTTCACTCATGAAATTTTTCAAAAAATATCAATGCAACCTTCTTATGTCACAACTGCATGGGATGTTTCCGCTAAATTTGTTAGAGAACTGTCGGGTACGCAACACATTTCAGTGTCCTGATAAGACTGACTATCCCTTACAAACCATTCTACTGCAACATCAGTTCCAATGTAGTGGTATTTAATTAAGGATTTCATACAATCAATCCTGTACTACTGGTTATTCAGTCTGCGCAATGACAGGACGACGTAACAGTTGTCAGTAACGTCCGGTAATCACTAATCACTGCTCTGCTATGGGAAGAAACAGTCCATCTCACAGGCGCGAGCAGAATCCAAGATGGGCTCCACGAGACGGATTTGGCAATCCTCTAATCTGAGAACTGCAGAACAAAATTTACGAAAGATTAAATTTCTTTTGTCGAAGATAGCAGTGACTAAATGTTGAGTGGCACAATCATAGCAGTTGTGCCTTAAAGCATCAACCCAGGACCCAGTTAATGCCGCCATACTTTGGAAGAGCATCAGGAGAGGGGAGGTCCTATCCCATAATGCAATGGAACAGGGCCTTCACTCGTTATGAACGGATGGACCGATGCTACTGAAAACCTTCACGTAAATTTTACAAGATTAAAAACAATGACGGTTCCATGATAACCCAGAGGGTCACGTCCTAAATCCAACACTGGAAAAAGTTTCCAATTGCGACCACTTCTCCTGCCAAAACATAGCTTGAGCAAATCCACACAGATACCTACAGATTAGCTATCTTTGCAGATCCATAATAGATGTTGTTCTTTAACTTTCCTATGACTACGGGTGACTTCAGTTCGATTGACGCTGATAGTGAAGGAACAGCATCCACTTACAATAGTTAACTCACACGTAAAACAAACAAAGATATTATAAATGTGTAGACTGCATAGATATTGGAAATAGGAAAGGACTGTAATAACACTAAAGCAAATAGGGACTCATGGATTACAATCTGCTGTCAATAGACTTATCCCATTGACTGAGCACTCTTCATCAAGCACACACAATAGACTCCATGAGGAATAAAGCAACTTGTTTCCTGCCTTCATTACAGGAAAGCTGCTTAAGAGCAACAAACTTTAGTTCTTGGAGGGAAAGGCTATCTTGCTGTTGTCATTTTTCTCAATGATAAGGCATAGTTTCTGAAATAGTTTTGAATTACTTTACTTCATTTGACAAGGGTATATTTTGGTCATATTATCTACAATCTCAGAGATAAAAAATCTAAAATTATTGGTAAAGCCATAATGGTGCAAACATCAAATAAATTTGCCATGTCAGCCAGTTGTCTCACACATATTTTAAATGGGTCGTATTTTGAGAAAGATCTTCAAGAGTCTCACATACTTTCGTTGTCTTGTTCAAATTTAAAGTTTTCAAAGATTTTCTTCATGTCCCTTTCTAAGCACTTTCTTTGAATGTTAACATGGGTATTGATTGTCAAATGACCACAAATTCGTGATATGACTCGGTAAACATTTTAATCTCGATTCACCAGCCTCTAGAATTATGTGCTGAAATTATAGATTCATGGAACACAAAGTAGATCTACTCAATGAGAATTGGGCGTTTTGATTCCATAATGTAATGGAAAATCACACATTATGTACAACACGATAAGAAAGTAATTTTAGCATGACATTGGAAAGTGGGGTGAGAAAATAGACGATAAGATATTCGACGTTAGTGTCTGAAGTCTCGAACTATTGAACTCTCATCAGACATGAATACATTGCACAAAATTGAAAAGTTCCTTGAACGGTAGTCCATATAAGTTGTGTCAAGACTTTGGTAACACAGAACCACATATTTCAGGAAAGTTTTTTTTTTAAAATTTTTGGGGGACATAAGTCCCTTTCCTGGAGCCACTGATAACCCTGTTTTGGACTTCTGGTGACGTCTGCCCTATTTCAGGAAAGTTTGAGTCACCAATATTTTGTTGTAATTTATTATCTAAATATGGCGACTTGAAATGCGCATTTTACAATCAGTTCGCCTTTATATTAATTCCTTAGACACTACTTTCGAAATAAAATTGTGAGTTTCCTGTTATGTTTAGTGTTTCTTCTTTGGTTCCCTTTTCAGTGTTCAGACAATAAAAAGTGCAAAATCTAAGTGTTGAATTGTCACAATTTTGATTGTGTACCGACGTCTGCAGAAAGAAATATGGCAATAAATCATCCTTCAGTTGACAAGAATAATTAAAGGCAAAAGAATTTTTTTTACGGAAAGAGATATTTTAAAATTTAATTCACAATAAAGAGTACCTAACAAGCGCAAGTACGTTAAAATACCATTTGTCTTAATTAAACCGTGTTGTTCCTTCTGTCTCAAGTTTCAAACATCGTTAATTAATTCCTGTGAGAACCATTTACTTTTCACTTTAACTATTTTCAATGGGATGCGACACCTGATGTTGTGAATGAAAAAAGCGTTGTCACTTCAATAAGATACAAACTAATGAAGATTTACGAGCCTGTGCACATCAATAAGAGACACAAATTCTGTGTGATGTCCCTATGGTGTGCATTGAAGAGAAATGATAACAAATGATTTCATGGTTTCAATTTCAATTGCAGTACAAATTGGTACATGTATGCAATTACAAATTACTAATAAGTCTACTCTTTTGAGAAAAAAAAACATGTTGACGGTATAGGGCTCACAGGTTAGTTGTAAATTAAATAAACATAATAGATATTGGCTCATGTGTTTGGTTTTATTTTATGCAAATGAGGTGTCACCATCTCCTGACAATGACGGTTCCACGGGTTAGAGCCAAATTTAATGGTAACAGACTTGACCCATTGAAAAACACAACCATCAAATAAAAATCTAAATCTAAATTTATTCAGGTTTATAAACCCTTATAAATTTGTAAATGGCCCTGAAATGAATTAAATACAAAAAATTCTTTCAGTTGGGATGGGTAGTCCCTCCTTCCCTACAAGTCCTTATGATCCAGTCCTTCCTCGCTGGTCCTTCCTTGGGGTGAGGGATGGGAGGGCCTCTTTCCCACTTGATCCTTCCTGCTGGAAGAGTCTCCTTCCTGTCTGCCCCAGTGCACCATGGGAAAGGCACCTCACGGACAGACAGACAAATATGACTGAAAACATCACCTTCCCTCATACTACCCCCTTCCCTACGTGGTCGATAAAAATTCACACACAAGCACCCAACCAAAGTCTCCGTATCCCGAAAGTGTCTCTTTGAGGACATCAAAACCACGTGTTACTATGAATTGATCAGGAAGTGTAACCATCTGCCCTTACACACTGATTTGATCATAGACTTATGCTGTGTAACCTTGGTCTGTATATTGTATATGCACTGAATCAGACATAACGATGGATTTTTTCCATCTTTACTTTCATGATACGTTAACACTGCCATAACGTAGTGGTGATTATAATTTCTCCAACTGTTATTCGTAAAGAAGGAAATGTGTCAAAAATCTTTTAAACTCAACGGAAGAATTTCGTGCCAAAAACAACAGCTGGGAAAGTATACTACACATACAATGTTGGGATGATTTGTTTGCCTGTTAAATTTTACACGGGTTGGCTGAAAAATCTATCGTCACTATCTAATGGGCATTTCAGGTGCCAGTGTATCTGTAATCAAAACATACTTGTTCCTGATGTGTAATTTATCTTGGCAGTTATCACTCCGAGAATACCCGTCAGGAATCAATAAAAGTAGAGTTTATTCTGGCTTTTTGCAATGCAATCTACACAGAGATACTGCGTCACAATTGAATTCAATGATTTTGGCTTTAATACTGCATTTAAATAATCTCTGCAAGATATACTAACAACACAATATGTAGGTAAAAGGTAATTGTTTAGAACGTATTCTAATTTTTTTTAGTTTTGGTAGAAAGTAGAAGTCTAGTTTTTCAAATCTACAATTGGTTTTTCTCCTTTTTGAAAGTGCTACATGTTGAAATAACCGTAAGAAAGAGGGAGGTTTTACTTTATAATTCTTCAACTTAAACTTAAATTTTTACTACTTATGAAACCTAAACTTTGTTGTCCACCGAAAACGTCACAGGCAAAGACAACAAGTCGGTAGTCTGAGCTGAATACTACCTGTGCGATAGAAATGTATTTTGGATTTGACTGCACATCAGTCCCGACATTTTGGAATACTTTGCCTCAGGTAAAGCAAAAAAGATAATTATAAAACAACACTTCAGACCACTCAACTTAAAACCGCTTTACTTTGAGAGCCCAGCATTAAGACGTACAGCAAGTTTTCTAACGAAAGGGCTTGTTTGACAAAATCTGAACTGTTTTGATCTATTTAACCTAAGTAACAAGAAAAAGCAATAGGATACCTTCTCCATGTAGATCAAAGAGCATTAACGATGTAAAAATAAATCTGGGCCTTTGAAAGAGACTTTCAGATTGACCATACCGCGGGGCGTTTTGATATATGCTACAGAAACCTAGTACAGATTTTGAAGTATTAGAACCGTCAAATCCGGTTGAATATTAGTCCATGATGCGCACGATCCACTCTGGTTTTGAAAGTTAGTTGCTTTACAAAAAGTTGTTGCCCACTTAATGTTTCTCATGAAAAGGCTTTTAATTACTTTTATAAATTTGTTCTTTTGGAAAGCTAACGTCATCATACGCACTCTAACGCTGCAATGCTGCTGTTTTGGAACAAAACAACAAGAATAAAATCCTTAGGTCGACATCTATTACAGACCAATTTCCAGAAATTACCTTTGGGCCATTACAGGGAAACTTCAGGGTGTTGCGTAAATGAACAAGATGTGATTAAATGTGTCCTCAAAAGATACTTTGCATCCGTGCAGCATTTATCAATCAGCCATTGACTCTTCTGTTGTTATTTATGTGCTTGTTGAATGGGTGCTTATCTTGGATTAATGAAACACAAGGGATGGATGTAAAAATGAAAACCTGCATTAGGTATTCAAGTCCTAGAATATATTAACATGTGACCTTTAATAAATTATGTGTGTTGTTCACTCTCTACACATTTTACTGTGGTGACAAAGAAGCGCAATTTTTAATCGACAAATACATTTGATCAAAATATTCATAAAATTTAAAAAGGATTTTCGAATCGAGAGAATTTGGGGTATATTATGCCGATGACCATTTGATTTTTGGTACCTGTCTTGAAGGTACACATGTGAAACTCTAATTTACAAATTCAATTAACACAAATGTGCTAGTTTTTCTCAACCAGCAGAATAAGGTTAATCTCATACTACACAACTCAAGATATTTTCCTGCATAATATGAAATTGATTATTGTCTAATTCACAAATACACCACCAAAATAAGTCGTCAAGTAAAAATTTAAAAAAGTTTCATATGAAGGGGAGTGTGGTGTGCTGATATAATTGAAGTATAATAAAAAGTTTTGAAATTGTAGCTCGGCAGTTCTATCATTTTACTCAGATTTTTATGTGGTTTAGGTAAGTGTTGCATCCATGAGGACAAACTATCGTTGGACAAGAAATGTTTGACTCTTAACAACACAGCCAACAAGCTTAGAACAAATTATGAAAAAGGACACTTGAATTTAGATCCTTAGAGATTCATGAGCCGTACTTACATCACTTTTAAATTGCTGAACTAGTTTCTGAAATAACATACTTGTCATAGACAGAATATGCTCAACTGACTCTTGCTGCAGTCTGTTCGAATCCAGTAACAGACAGGATCAAAGGATGTTGTAACTGCTGCCGTGAGTTACCTTGCCACCAGGGAAGGAAACGTTACGTGTTTTCAAACCTGAGTATAGTTAAATGTCAAGTACAAGATATCTAACTCTGTTCAAACTAGCTGAACTCTTAACAAGAACACCTATTCAATGGAATCCACCTGTTACATTTACGACTAGGTCTATTTTAGCATCACATATTATATTAATGATTAATAGCTGAGTAGTTAATTGAACAACAGTAACAACAAAAATGGAGTTTTCTCTGAACAACTTTCTTCGAATTCACTGAATTCATGTTACAATCTAAGGTTACCAGGGATATATACCCCAAAAATACCTTCCTAGGTGCAGTAGTAAGCAGTACTTTTTCATAACTACTGGAGGATATCTATTCATTTACAAGTCAATGGCAATAGATACCAAACTAAGGAATGGAACATGCTTTCTCTATTGCTGGAATACATCTACTGATATGGTAACTGTACCACTTTTGGAATTTGTTATGATTCATTGAATTCATTTAAGGAAAACTCTGATGTGAGTCGCACTTTTTAGACAAGGCCCCGAAGCAGTATCAAGAGATCTCTGTTCCTTTGCAGATTATCGCTATTACCGAAGCCAATTTACAGTGATTACTTGTGAGCCACTTTTGTGGCTCCTGAGGGTGGAATATACAAAGTGAAGCAATTTGCCAAATCCATATTCATTTTGCACTTTCTGTATTTATCAATTGTTCTTTTATGCCCTTGTCTGTCCGTTTATCTGTTATTTATACCATTCCAGCAAAAAGATTTTATTCGCATAAACTTTTCCAGGCTTCAATGGCAGCTCCATAAATGTTTACCTTTGTCAGAAGTTTTTTGACAAAATGTCAATTACACATCAAATCACCAGAAAATTACCAGAGATAAACCAGATGAACACAAATTACTTCAATTGCAGCAGAAACTATTTGGCATCCTGTGAATTACCCCTCACCCACAAAAGTTCAGTACATCCCCAGCAGAAAAGAGTGAAATTGTTGAGCGACTTTTCTCAATTCCAGTTTGTGTATTTCAGTTTGCGTTTTCTTCCAAACTATTTTCCATCTAAAATGCAATCTTTTCTCCTCGTGCTCTTAATTACAAGAAAAGAGACAGTATGTGTAAAATAACAAATTGTGAGCCTCTCCACAAGCAAAACCTACCGGATATTAACAAAACAAATCGCATTCTCTTTTCATGAACGGAGGTAGAAAATTATCCCAGGTGTATACTATGAATTAATTGGCTACTAAATATCTTCTAAGCGACATTTATTAGCCATAAGAGCCTCAAGGGGTCAATTCATACTTTGAGACTTAAGTGCAATGGGCGGTCAAAGTGGCTGAACTATATATTTATTTCACAATAGATTCCTCCTGACATTTACTGCTGACTAGGATCACACATACTAAATGTCGGCGGCTCATGAGTCTGAACGTTATTCAATCATTGTCAGGTACTAAATTTGTATCATTCACTGAGACGCTTTTCGGCTGTTCATGGTATGTAGATTTAGATGTAGATTGCGATTAAAATTCTAACAGAAAAATGTACAAAACCATAGTTATGTGTAACTGCGAACAAGATCAAATAATGTCTCACATGAAAAACAATTCATGGTTGCCTTCTATCGCCATAAGGTTACTCGGAAAATTTAGCCTACAACAGGATCAAAAATGTACAAAGCTATTTTTTTTTGTGTTCAGTTAACGCTTCCTACGCATAAGGTTCATTATTGTTAATGACAAAGATAGGAGTTTGCTAGAAGTTGACTGTAATTCATATGTAAATTAACCAAATAAGAATCCTATGTGTTTAAATGACAAAAACGTGGAAATATTTACATGTATGTGCCAGAAAATTACAGCTTACTGTATTTCCTTAATTAATTAAGTAGCAGTCTCAGGTGTCAAAATTGCAAAATACAGTGGAAATGGTTGCGTCTGCGTGCAGATGCAATGCAATGACGTGTTGAAGAAGGGCGGAAGGATCCAAGGGCAAATGATGAGGAACAAAGTGAAATACCAAGTAGCATAGAATTTACCTTTGGTGACTCGTTGGAACTTATGTGCAATTGAACAGACGTGATGTGATATCATGGCATAATTTTTATTATTTTTGGGTGATGACTTAAGTACTTAAGTTAAACATTGGCTTATATAAACTTAGTGGTGTTTGGTCTTTGTTGCGAGTGCATGTGTTGAGTGATGGGGTCATGCCAGTCATTTTTGAGATTATGTTATCTATGAGTGACTGAGAGTTACTGGTGCATAGTTTTTGTCTCTATGTTGAATCGAGGAGCACACTGTAATAGCAAACATTTTTGTGATTGTGGTAATGGTTGCCATCCACAATGGCCAATATGGCCAAGATTAACCCAAACATAATGGTGTTTGGTGTTTGTTGCAAGTCTCTATGTTGAATGATAGCCATTTGAGTGTTTATATTGCAAATTCATGGCTGGTACAGTGTTTAAATGATTAATTTATAATTAGATGAAGTGAGATAAACTGACAAACAAGAACGTCCTCTTCCTCCTGCACGAACTCAAAAGGCATACCGCCTGCCACATGATGTTCTATCCAAGGGGGAGGGTACCCCATCCCAGCCAGGGGGTACACTGAGTACCCCCCATCCAGACCTGGCTGAGGTACCCCCCTCCCCAGCAGGACCTGGCTGTCAGCCAGGTACCCCCCCCCGGCTGGACCTGGCTCGGGTAACCCCCCGCCTCCCGTGGACAGACAGATAAACTGAAAATACTCAGATTCGGGTGGTAAAAACCCCAAAAACCTGAGACGAAATATGCCCACGTTATTTCCCCTTCCTCAAGTGAATTTTAATTCAAACTAAATAAGGTCAACAGTTACCCTGTACGGTGAGTGGATATTTACACTGTGAATCTCATAACCATTCCCAAATATGCTGGAAACATTCAAATGTGTGTAACAGGTTGAGAATGGACTCTTGCGAAATCTGAGGAGAGGAGATGAACCGCGCCTGTATTTGGTTTCCGTTGGGCCAAAGAGCATCAATCCATACTTCAAACACCTCCTCAGACTTTCCTGTGAAAACCCCATGCAGGGACTATGCATGGATTACACCCTGAATCATGTTAAGATCATGCACACCCTGTTCACCCCCTCAAGTAATGTCCAATCAGTGCAAAGTGCAAAGACGGCACATGCACAGTCCTGGTAGCCAATCAGTAAATCACATGATGAGTACAACCAATCACAGCATGACATGTCAGTGTGTATTCCTACTCACCCCCTCAG
>JBCAUG010022345.1:0-10638 GCA_038406175.1 Haplosyllis leylae
CAATGTTTTGGAACTTCATTTGAAGTTACGAAGTTCGCTGAAGTTGAAAACTTCGGCATTTCCAAATACAGCCAATGAACAGAAAATATGTCTATTGCTGAGGTCTCTAACCGTTTACTTTTCAACGCTTACAGTCTATATGTATATCTATACGATAATGCTGTGTGTAGTGGACGTACATGTTTTGGCTGTCGGTATGAGCCACAGTAGATTATATGAGCGCCTATAATTTTGTTTACCGTACGTATGAACACTTGCACGTAGATATAGATCTATCTAGATCTAATACGTTATGGTAGACAACGAAACATTCGTTTGTTTTGGCCGTGGTTGTTCAGATGTGGATCTAGATTTCCAAACTAAAGTAGCAGACGACATAAATTTTAACTTGGGTCTTATGCACTGATACGCTGCACTGTTGGGAGATTTAGACCTGTCTGTAATTCCAGAGAAATTTGTAAATATTAAAAGAACCTCATTTTGAACTGAATTCCCGAAATACATAGAAGAAACTATTATTTTGGGAATATTGCCTCAGGTGGGTACAACTCTAAAAGACTACATTTAAATCAAATTTTTCTTCAAGGCATACGGTATAGTATGGAAGGCAATAGACAAAAGAACAGGTGAAGTTGTGGCCTTGAAGAAGATATTTGACGCATTCAGAAACCAAACGGATGCTCAGGTAATTACATATTAATATTTTAGAAAACCAATGAATTCTTTTGAGAGATTTTACATTACCCGTGTGATCAAATATTGTGGAAGAGAATTGTCAGAATGTAACTGTATTTAACACAAATACACAATAATGTACCAATTCTAATTTTCAGAGAACATTTAGAGAGATAATGTTTCTTCAAGAATTCGGAGATCATGCAAACATCATCAAACTCCACAATGTTCTCAAGGCTGAAAATGACAAGGATATTTACCTAGTTTTTGAATTTATGGGTAAGTGTCACATGCATGCCATGTTTTTGAAAAGGGTGACAATTAACCAAACTAATATCATATGGAATAGCCAACTGTATAAACGTTTAGTGAAATAATATGAAAGCATTACATAAAGATAAGACAATTGCAGAGTCAGTCAAGCGATCAAAAAGCTCGTTTTTCTGGGAATATGTATCAGAGGATTAAGAAAAACTTGATCGACATTTCTAGTATTGATTAATGTAATATTTTTCTTCACAGACACAGATCTACACAATGTCATAAAAAGAGGAAATATTTTGAAGGATGTGCACAAGCGTTACATAATGTACCAACTATTAAAAGCCACTAAATACCTTCATTCTGGAAACGTTATTCATCGGGATCAAAAGGCAAGTGAAACTTTGTCCACTTTGTGATTGAATTCGCAGGAGTTCTGAAGGAAGTTAGCATGTTTCAGGTAGAATTTAACGAGCGGTGCTACATAGATCTAAAAGTATCTGATTAATCTGACTGGTTAACAAATTGGCTACCACTGAAGATGATTCTAACAAGTAAAATTTGCTAGTCACTGGTAAATTACGAAGTACTAATTTAACTTTACATTACTGTTTTATTAATTCAATAACCCAAGATTATCGAATGTTACCCAAGGACATTCAATGGCAAAGTACAATTACTACAAGTTAAATTATTATGTTGGTGCCATTTACTGCCTGGGGAAGTTCCAGAAATGCGAGCATCGGTTTTTTTTATTTGCTGAAATCCCATAGAAAATTGGCCAAAATATTCGTAAGTTAATGAATCTTTCAATACACTTTTCAAAGTGTGCCAACAGATGAGACGCCGAGCGTCTTAATTTTGGTAGTATGTACGTGGAAATTAGTAACAAATAACACTTGTGCACAATCTGTTTTTGAAACGTGATAAATTCTTTAGATATTTTACCGTAATATACGTCCATAACTGCTGCAGTAATATAATTACACTTTCTTGCTGTGTAAAAGAAGAGCGCAATCAATAATGCAATGATTTATGGCAACAGTTGACTCGACATTGAAGTTACCACGCTACGACGAAATTAATCGATACATACATATTTAATTGACAACTACATGAAGTGAAGTTCACGCTTTAATTGTACCGCAAACAAACATGGATACTTTGATATTTTTACTATTTAGAATCAACATAAATTGCGTAATTTAGGAGGAATTGCATTACAATTACAAATTAGTTAAATGTTTAATGTAACATGCAAAATGTTTTCATATTGTTTTCAGCCGTCAAATGTGTTGTTAGACGGGGAATGTTTTGTGAAGGTGTGTGACTTTGGTTTGGCACGATCGCTTACACAGATTACAATGGACGAGCAGGGAGACCCAAATCTTACTGAGTATGTTGCAACTCGATGGTACAGAGCTCCAGAGATATTGTTGGCATCGCATAAGTAAGTAGACGTACATATATTGCAATATAATACCAAAAGTTAGCGAATGGACATCATATGTGTATAATCTGTTATTTACTTACACACAGATACACAAAGGGAGTAGATATGTGGAGCTTAGGATGCATATTGGGAGAACTATTGCTGGGAAAACCTCTATTCCCCGGATCATCAACTCTCAATCAGCTTGAGCGTATTATGTCTTCAATAGAACTTCCGTCCAAAGAGGGTGAGTTCTGTTTAATCTCACTGTGCATTCACACTGCCCGATGCCGATTCAGATAAAGTGTCCAATTCCGATGCATTCCTATGGAACCCATATCAGAATCGGAACCGGATTAGGAATCGGATCGGTCAGTGTGAACACACCAGTTAGTCGGTATCACTTTTAGAGATGTTTCTATCATCCTTTGCATGTAATACACGGCGTACTTGTTCTCATATTGCAGACATAGAAAGTATTAACTCTGCTTATGGTGCTTCAGTATTGGAACGGGCAACTAGAAAGTAAGTTGGTATTACGTGGTTATTAATTAGTAAATGTTAAAATAACAATAAAGAAAAAGTTGCCAGATAACGTTTTATTCGCAGGCCCCGAAAACCCTTAGATGAATTGATTCCTGACGCGTCTGAAGATTCTGTAGACTTGATGAAGAAGTTACTCAGGTTCAATCCGGACAAAAGGTTAACAGCAGAACAAGCTCTAAAGCATCCCTATGTCCGAAGATTTCACAATCCAACCGAGGAAAAGAACATAGGCTATGACGTCGTTCCACCCTTGTCAGATGATGTTCAGCTGTCTGTAGAAGAATATCGAAATAAGTTGTATGAGGTGAGTTGTGAGAAAATTGTTGTGTAATGTTTATTACTGCCCGCATCAGAAGATCGGGAAGGTATATTTTACAGGTATCTGTTAACAGGAGATACCCCCTGGTCCTATCCAAAGTCCTGTCACTGGTCCTGTCTGGGGGAGGGGGCAGGGGTACCCCTAGTCCAGTCACTGGTCCTGTCCCAAGTCCTACCCGGGGGGTGGGGGTACCCCCTAGACAGGAGATTGGACCCCTACCCACCCACCCATCCCCCCCACCCCGGACAGGCTACACCACGGGGTGGTATGCCTCTTGCGGTCACGCAGGAGAACTTTTTTGTATTATTCTGGCCACTCAGTTCTTTTGAGTTGAGTATGTATTGAACATAATTTGTCCGCATAGGAACAACATTTTATCATGCAAGGACATAAAACATGCACACTATCTAGCCTTTACTTTCGGAGTTGCAATTGTATGAACTGAAAATAATCACGTTTTCCATTTTTAGTCGCGCCTGCTGCTGATGACAGCAGAGCAACTTATCTTCTCTGTATTGCGTCTGTTTGTTTGCTTGCTTGCTTGATTGCTTGCTTGAATGTAGACAGAGAACTTAATTTCAAATATTGACTCTAGATGGCTCTCTTTGTCTTATTGATACCACAATCACAATCTCAGAATGAGGCTAATACTGTGGTGTCATTAAGGAGTTCTCCAGATTTCACATGAAAAAAGGTGAGAGATTTCAGGCGTGACACAATGCTGGTAGGCATTCTTGTTATAGATGATTATGCAAAAGAAGCTGGAACGAAGGCGGAGACGAAGGGAGGAATCTGCGCAACAGAGAGGCCCAGCAGGCGATGCGCCAGATGAAGACAACCACAAAGAACAGGTCCATGTCTGAGTAGTATAAAAATAAAAGTGACTATTAATATTCAATGGCCACAGCTCAAAAGGCTAAAACATAGTGACTTTGGTTTTGCCAGATTCCACCGGATAATCGCCATGAGCCAATGGACAAATCACCATCTCCCAAATCACCAGGATCTTCGCCACATCCACAAGCAAAGCAAAGTTCGTATCATCATACACCCCACACGCCATCATACCAGCAACAACCAGCAGAAACTAAACCAGTTGCTAGTATGTATTTTGTGACTGCAATATTACATAAAATTAACGTCAGCTGTTGTCCCCTAAAGGGTGTTTTACAAGTTTCTACGTTTCACTTAATTCTTGAGGAACACCCCCGAAAAGATGTCCCCATGGCCAGGACATGAGCCCAACCTGGAAACGACTGTATAAGCTTTATGCTAAAAAGTCGGTAACTACTAGAAGCCCTCAGAAACATGGTAGCATTTGCTGTAATATATCTTGATTTGTTTTCACTAGCGTTAACGTTATCTTTGGCATTCACAGATCATTGTTACTGTTTCATTGTTTTAATTTTGAATGTTAAAATTGAACGCACATGCACCAGGAGACTGTATTCATGCCGCAAGTAGTTTCAAGTTTCAATTTACAAATTGCAAAATTTGGCATTTTTCACCCGCAGGAGTAGCCTTTGGAAGAACCACTACCCAAACAACGCATGGTCAAGGAAATGTTGGAGGAGGAAGTTCAGTACCACAGCAGTTCCAGGGAAGACCGGCCTCGTCTAAGTACTTGGTAAGGCAACGTAGAACTGAGCATGTTGTTCAAGTGGTGAGTTATTCATGATGTGGTGATCACGGTTCTAGATGTAATGTAGAACCCCTTGGGGATAAGGTCGTTAAGGTGTATCGTACTACTAGACACAAAGGACCTAAACCGCATTAACATTGTACCTGTAGCCTGGATGTCTTCGTAGTTGAATTAAATAGTGTGTAAGTTTATGATCTGGTTACGAAGTTTTCCTTTCTTGTTCAGAGTGACAATGATGTGCCCCAAGTACCCCCTTTGTATGGCTACATATTCAAAAGAAAAATTCACGGGGTATCTTTCATATCTTTCGTGTAGACTTGTAGTAACTTGCATAAGCAACGGCGTAATAAAATGGCAGCACTTTGAAACAAATTATTTCAAAGAATATTTTTAACTTTCAATTTGACTTATTCTTTAGTAAGAGTGGTTTAGCTGAATGTCACCCACACATTTTCATTTGCATTTTCTTTAAACATCTTAATTTGGTAAAGCCATGCATTGGACAAAGTTAGGCTACTCTTGCTGGAACAGCAGTCGTTTAATATATTTTGAATGACATTGCTGTTACTAGAAAAAAAATTAATACATACTTATGATTTTGTGTATCCCGCTGTTCTTGCTTCCCCAACACGAACACAAAAGGACGAGAAGAGCAAACAAGATCAAGTGAGACCCTCGTATTTATCAGGCTTGAAGTTCTGGAGCAAACTGCCACGGCTTCAGTTACGGCCCCTGTGCACCCAGGGTTCTCAGACTCTCTCTCCACATGAACTATACAGACAGCCACATGTGGTACTAAAGCATCTGAGCCACTCATGGGATAACATCCTTTAATCTCCCATACTGTCAAACTTGAGTTTATCCTGACCTAGTGATACTAATATCCTGCAATGTATTTGGTTGGATTGGCTACAAAGACTGGCTTTATACTTGTTGTAAATAACATACTAGCCCTGTGTATTTCATGCTTTTCTTGAAGCGCTTCTTTATTTTCTGAACATTACAGAGCTAATGTTTAAAACTTTACCAAATTGTAGGCTTACCAAGA
Source organism: Haplosyllis leylae (assembly GCA_038406175.1). Lineage (NCBI taxonomy): Eukaryota > Metazoa > Annelida > Polychaeta > Phyllodocida > Syllidae > Haplosyllis > Haplosyllis leylae. The sequence goes on from JBCAUG010022345.1 coordinate 5,924, forward strand.
GTTAAGAATAACCATGTCTTGGGATTGCACAAAGTATTCATTGTCGAAAAGCTTTAAATTCATCTCCAAAAGCTTTACTTATGATCTCTTGCTTGGTCTTACTGCACCACACATTATTAGCAACGTTAGTCTGAAGTTGTGGCAATGTGATTATCTTGAGAAAATCAAGCAGTCTGTGAAATTAAGCTGCTAAAATATTTATTGAGAAACTAGCAAGTTTTTTGAACGAGCGACTTTGCACAAAATGCGAATAATTTTGTGCATTTGCAAGTGCCAAGTAATTAGATTCATCTTTGTACTCAAAAGTAGTTTGCCAAACGAGCGTTTTGTTTTCTCCTTTGTAATTCTATAACATTTAAATAGACTTAAAAAATGTGTGCTGAAATTAACGGCATAGTAACTGCGTTACCGGACTTTTTTGTGATTCCGCATGATTCACCACAGTAAATATTGTTATTTAAAAGTACATTGTTATAAGAAACAACAGTTTTGTATCTTGTAGCTCAATCATCTTTTTCAGCAAATGAGACAGTCGTCAGCACCTGTTCAGGGACGCAACACACCAGGTCCTACGCCACACAGCAGGACCCACTCAGCCGGGGCGGCATCGTTCTCCAGACAAGCAGGAAATCCAGTCATAACCAGAGAAGGTCATGGGCCTATGGGCGTTACCAGCCACAAAATTGTGAGTACCTATAGCCCCGCGTTACAGCTTACACCTTTGACACTGATCGTCAATTATGCTTATAGCTAGTGCATGTATGTTTTACGACACCTCAGATATGCTATAAATGGTATTACCTGTATCTAATTTCTCAATTGCTACCGTACATAGATATTTGTGTCAAATTTATTTTAATGCCTCTTAAAACACTGTGCGAGAAATATGTTTGTAATATTATGTGCATTTACACTTTTGGTATTGCGTCTCATTTTGGTGAAGAATACGTTTGATTTCACGAATTGAATCACGCGTTAGAAATTAATGGAAAAATATTTATATGTCAGTAGTAATATGTTACGGTCCTTTGTGAATAGCGTTTTAATATGCAATTTAAGTATCTCTCAAAAAATAGAATTGTCCAGTTGTGAACAATTTTCAAGTTTGGAGTATTTAATGATGAAGTTGTTTATCATTTATTTAGTACGAAAATTGTGCCTTAGGTCTTTTTCTCTTCTGGGCAAAATTATTTGTGACTGCATGAAGCTATCAGTGTTATCATTTTGTGTTTGTACATTGACAGCCGGGACAAGTTGGGTGTTCTCCCCTCATGTACCCGCGTCGATGGCTGCCACTGGCAAGTATTCGCTTCTCACATTCTTTGCTGTCACCCTAAATTTAGATGCACAACACTTACCCTCTTCTAGCTCAGACTGCAATCTTAAAGAGAACACAGCTGCAGCTAGCAAGGGACTGATTGCCTAAGCACCTGTTGGCTAGTTTAATACGAAAGAACATTGAAAGATTGAACGGAGAACTGGTATAAAATACCAGCAGGTCGATCCTTCAAAGTTTCTTGACCAAATTTCCAGAAGATTAGAATCCAAATATGCAGTTCCTACACCTTATGCTGTATATACTGCCACTAGTTGTATGCTAGTGTAACTATATTTAATTAACCAGTTGAAATAGGAACAGTGCTCTTTTATCTGCTTTTTACTAACAAGTGTTGCTTTGAACAGGTTTGCCATTCGTTAGGGATAAAAAAGGAAAATATTTTCGGGTTTGAGAAATTTTAGTTTTTAGTCGCGCATCTCTTAAGAGTGGAACGACGTATCTCCTCCCTATGGTGTTCGTTTGTGCGTTAGTACAGTTGCTGGCTTGGTTGCTTACTTGTAGCCACTTAAAAATTTTCCAATTTCAAAAAATTTCATCAGATTTCAAAAATTTCAAAACCAACATGTGTATCAGGCCGTTCTGAGCAACTTTGATTTTTGGACCCTAACTGCAATGCTCCACCCCCCCCCCCCCAAATTTTTTTACCAAGTTTTTTTGAAAAAAAATAATGAAAAAATTTATCCAACTTTTACAATATTTAAACCAAAAAGGTGTTTTACGAGATTCTAAGTAAATCAAATTCTTTATCTCAATTTATCTATCTATCTTGGCAACTACTTAACTATCTGTCTACTCATCTGTATCTATCTCTCTTTCCAACCAGCCAGCTAGCTATCCATTTAGCTGGCTGGATATCTATCTGTTTCTAGCTAGCTTCTTGGTTATTCATATGGTTAGCTAGCCATCTAGTTATCTATTGAGCTATCTGTCCAGGTATCACAATGCTAGTAAACATTCTTGTTCTTTGCTAGAGCTATTTTTTCATGTCGAAAGGAGCTGTTTAAGAGACTAAAGGACGTGAGAACGTTGTTTGGTAACTTTATGGAGCTAAACGATGGCAATTCTGTTTGTTGGTTCTAGATTAATTTGTCGTGAAATTTTTAGTTTTATCCTCCACATATCCTCTTTAGTTTGATGACTATTTTGCGGCCTGCGGGAGAAAGCTGACACCTTTTGTTTATTTTTCCAGAAAATGAAACAAGAAAGTCCTCCTGTGTGAATGCAAGAGGCATACCGCCTGCTGAGTAGCAAGTTGCTCGGTCTGCTGTCCAATCCCTGGGGAGACCCGATCCCTGACTGGGGGGGGGGGGGGCGGTACCCTCTCCCTGGGTGGGGGGTACATGGGGTGGTGGTGGTAACTGTAGACAGACAGACTCACGCCTGTGAAAACATTACCTTCCCGTCGTACTACGTACGCGGGCGGTAATGATGAAATTTGTCATTTGAAGTCCCATTTCTGTCAAATTTGGAATACCGTTCTCGCTTTACTGCTTTTCTTCTCCCTCAATACAATAAAGTTCACTTCACTCTTCTAATGGTTTGTATCTTACTTTAACCTAACTACTGTAATAAGTGTTACATCACATAAGAGGAAATGCCATGCTGACTTTTTCTTTGTGAATGGCGAATCAATCTGCCAGTGGCAATACCGATTTTATTCCCATTCTAATAGACCAGACCATGCTTGTGCTTATCTATTGATGTGTAAAGAACACTCCTGCTAAATCTTGTTCATGTGCATTAGAAAGAATTGAATTGCGTGAAGAAGTGGTGTCGGCATGAAAAATTACCATGATATTAGAAAGTTACAGTTGCAATAACAAAGTGGTAATAGGGAAATCGTGGTATATTAAGTTTCATTAGTACTACTACAATTACAGTCAGAGGAGAAAAAAAACAGTATCTGAGTAAGATAGTAATATTAAGAATTGTATTTTTTTTATCACAGATTCCACATCAGAGACCCCCGTCTGGTAAAGACCGCCCAGCTCCTGTCAAACCAGCGTTCGGACGCAAGCAGTTCGAATCCAAAAATATGGCATCGGGTAACTCAGCTAAGGTTCAAATGGGAAACTATTCACAGTCGTACGGTACAATAAATGCCAGCAGTCTAGCTGCGATTAATTCCAACAAAAAGTGGTGAAATTCTATTAACGACAGTGATGTGGAAAAGATTTAGAGACCCAGATGGTGTGACACACACACACACACACGCACGTGTTACTGTTGTACAAGGTTATGTTGCGGAGTTTCCACCATAGTGTGAAAGAAGAGGGAAATTTTGAAGCGAAAACAGTTATTACTGAATCTTTACATCAGACAAAAAATGCTCCAGCCCAAATGAATATTTAAGGATAATGATATACTCGGGTACAACACAATACTACATGGTTAGGATCGACACGGGCAAAGCAGAGCTTTGCAGGCTCAACGAGGCACAAGAAATTAAAATGATTTGCATGGTACAGTATCTTGGTCACATAAGGAAGTCAGTCCAAAGATTCACACTGATTATACAATCCTGTGACTTATATTCCCATCAAGATTGGCAGGTCAGTTAATGTATTTTTACGCAATGACGTGTGATAATTGTAAACTAGTCGAAAATTTTTTACGACATTGTTGCCATCTCTGTTTTTTTTATGACTGAAATGAAAGAACGCATTCCGTCCCAATATGACGATGTTTGTGTTGAAATGTTGCACAGGAAAGTTTGATGAATGTATTAACATGAATGTGACCCTGGAAAGATGGACATATCCATGGTAAACATATCTGCTATTTCGTCGTTATTTATGAGGTTACATAATGTCTAAATCTAGGTTACAAAGCAGTGATTCTGGGGAAGGTATTTTGAGAAAAAGTTAAAGATATTAAAATCGACAATTGATTTTCAAACAACAAATACAGCTCTTTGAGGAACCAGGATTTCTTTAACACCAGTGTAAATATGTCAATGCAGCAGTTGTACTAGGATTTTTCTGTAAATTCGAAATTCAGACATAAAATAATTATTCTCAAGCCTAGTAACTTATTGCCAAATATTTTTTATTGGAATGACAGTGCCAACTTGTAAATAAAGAGCGTAAGAGAAAGACAACATTCCATAATTGTGCCCAAGTAAATGCATATATTTGCATTAAATAACAGATCGAAAGTATGTGTCGTGGGGTCATACAGACAAGTGAACACGGTGGTGGTAGGCGTGAATGCTGGTTTATTGCAGGGGATCAAGTTGTACATTGCTCGGGAAGATTTACTGAAGTGCCCACTGGTCGGCTGGGGCATGGTATATATATAAGGTCACGCAGTGGCCTTGGCCTTGGTCGGGAGGGACTCCGACATCCCCTTCTGTTCGTCTTTTGAACAAATGAGC